>NDGN011551769.1:6646-17707 GCA_002564285.1 Tympanoctomys barrerae | reverse complement strand
GAGAGAATTTGGAAAGATAAGGAATTCTCTGGATTGGAACAAAGGGAGGCTGAGGCTTTTATGACCTTTTGCCAGAGATGGGGTGTGAGGGGGATGTTTAGATATTCCTGAGGGGCTGATTGGGGTCTTCCCTGAGGTGGCCAGAAAGGTGAAAGGAAATTGAACCCTGGGCTGAGTTGGAGAAGAAGCGGGGAGGTGGTTGTTGGGAAGAGAAGCTGTTGTTTTAAAGGCTTCAGTCATACTGGATGACCACCATAATTATTCAGCAATTCATACGAGGACCATAATCTATCAAAGACGACAGAGAAAATCGAGTTTCTAGCAAAAGAACTGGGCTACATATAAACCAGGAAAGTCAGGAGAGTGTTGGTGGGCTTTTCAATAATAGCCTTCAGGACAGAAAGAGTTAAGGGAAAAACAGGGAAAAAAAATGTCCTCTTAATCAATCTTGGGTTATTTTAAAAAATTTTTATGCTCTAAGGAATCACAGACCACTAGTCATCAACTAATTTGTCCTTCTCCTGTAGTTTTATGCTGTGCTCTTCAGGTTTCTTCAGGCTTTGCTTCCTTGTGAACATTCTCAACATGTTGTTGCTCTTTTTCTCACATTGAAACCATGAAATAAAAATGATGATGATGACTATTGAGACAGGGAGAAAAACTGAACTTGAGTGGGTAACCTCCAAACTACATAGGGAACCTCCAAATCATATAGAGAAAAATGATCTCCAGACCTGACCTGGACGAGTTCGTGTTCTCTAAAATGGAAGAATGAATTTTAGGAACAAACGGAGGTTATGAGCAGAATATATTTATAGAGGGAAAGCAAAGCTCCTGTCCAAGAAAGGGATAGGAGGGGGGCCTGATTGGGTAACTCCCCAGGAAGCTGTCTCTTCCAAGGACTTTTATAGTGTAGAAAATGGGAACTTACTTAGATGGATATGTGGTGGGACAAAACTATGCTCAACCAATGGGATTACAAGCACCACTGCACAGGTAAAATTGATTAGGCCTGGGACCAAATGGGGTAGTGAGTCACATAGCAAGGGGGCATGAATGTAAAACAGGACCTTATCTGTTGTCCTTCAGACAATGATTCTTCCTGAGTAATGATCAATCTTGGATGCTGGTCTTTAGGGAGATTAGCATTTGTTTGGTCTTTAGGTCTGGCTCACAGCAGGAACATCCGTCCCTCCCACATTTGTAAGGTATCTGGTCTTTGTTATCTCCTTCCAGGGCCTGACCCTGTCTGACTGCATACCATATTTTTATCTAACTCGGCTGCCTGTAACACTATGATATCATGCATATGAACTAATCAAGTCTTTAAATACATGTTATGTTTAAGGATGGTTTCATATTCACAAAGAATTGGGAGATAATACAGAATAATTCTCCTCATTGCATAGAATGTCTGCTATTAACATCATTTATAAACAAGTACATTCATTACAACTAATGTACCAGTACAGATGTAGGATCAGTTAAGTTCCTGAAATATTTGGGTTTTCTTAGTTTTCACCTAGACCTCTTTTTCCATACTAGAAACACATCCCAGCCACCCTCTTCCATGAAGTAATCAGGTCTCTTAAGTTCCATTTTGCTGTGGTAACTTTTTCTGAATTTTCTTGTTTTTGATGAACTTGGTACTATAGTTTTGAGGAATGCTGCTCTGGTATATTGTTACCCCTCTATTAAAATACTATATTTTTCTATTGATTTTATTGGGGGTATTGGTCATTTAAAGGAGTAATACAAGGGCCAAGAATACAGCTCAGTGGCACAAGAGCCTTCCTAGTAAGCACAAGGTCCTGAGTTCAATTCCTGGTACCAAAAATACATTAGTGAAAGAGTACTACAGATGTAAAATGCTATTTTATCTCGTGATGTCAGGGATATATGTTATCATATGTTATATGATTTTTCTCTATCGATCACCTGTCCAGGGTAGTCAGTTTTCTCCATAAGAAAACTATTCCTTTTATTTTCCTTTATCCCAGTATGATGTTTAGAAGAAAGCTGCTATACTTAGCCTACAATTAATAACTTAGGAGTTACGGTACAAATGTGGTAGGATAGACTCTATTAGTTACAATAAAGTGAAATTATTGTGTTTATTGTATCTTATTATATTGCCAAAGGATAAAACTCTGTCTATTGTATAACAGAATAGATATTCCTTATTAGGGGATCGTCTCTTGCAGTTTTGAGAAGGCCAACATTTGTGTGTGTGTGTGTGTGTGTGTGTGTGTGTTCATGCTCATGCGCTGAACTTGGGAGTAAAGATGTTTCTAGGGAGTGATTTTACTATTCTAGGACATATGTCCAGAAGTAGAGTTGCTCATAGGACAGTTGTATTTTTAGATTTTGAAAAACATTCTATTTTACCCGACTGGTTGGACCAGCTTGTTCTTTCCTAAGCCCTGGTCTTTAGTTCAGAAATAGAATCTTTAAGAGGTGGAACCTGGTAGGAGATGGTGAAATTGAGATGGTGGCCTGTGGATGAAGGTCGTTTTTACAGATTTTTGAATGGAACCTTAGGAGTCTGTAAAAAATTTTTTAGCAGTGTTTTGTAGTTTTCAGCTTACAAATCTTTCACCTGCTTGGTGAAATGTATTGCTGGGCACTTTGTTCTGGTTGACACTCTTGGAAATATATGTTTTGCTTCCTTCTTAAGGTAGGACATGCTGTCTTTTTAAGATAGTACATAGAACTGCAGCCGACTCCATAATGTTTAGTTTATAGCAATCCTGAAAGCATGTACTAGGTCTAAAACTTTGTGTGCATGCAAATGTCTATTTGCATGGCTATGCATGTGCTTCAGCATGTGCATAGGGAGTCTGTTTTCTATGTATAAGATTATATCCTTTTCAAAGAAACAATTCGTCCACCTTTAGAATTTGAAGACTTATTTTCCTTATCTAATTTCTCTGGCTTGGACTACTACTATAGCTACTACTATACTGAACAGAAGCAGGGAAGCTGCTTAGAGGAAAGATGTGAACTCTTCACAGCTGTATATGATGTGATCTGTGAATTTATCATACAAAGTGTTGTGGTTTGTATATAGCTTTCCCCCCTAAAGCCTCATGCAGTCTTGGGGTAGCTCTTGGAGTTTGGTGATAGAGTATTGTGGGTGTGGATGCTGCACCTTCCCTGGGGAAGGTAATTTGCATTATAATGTAAGGTGTGAAGAGAAGCTATTGGCTTGAGCTGCTGCTACCTCTCCCTTGCTCTCACTCTTGCTCTTTGCCACCAAAAGATTGTTCTCTGCATGTGTTGCTCTGCCTTGGAGCCAGCTGAATATGGACCAAAACCTCCAGTAACTGTGAGCTAAATAAACCTTTCCTTCGTTCATTTTGAGTGTTGGTTATTTGTCCCAGCAATGAGAGAAGAGTAACTGAGACACATAGTCTTTTTGGCTTTGAAATATATTCTTATGTTCCTATTTTATTAAGAGTTTTTATTATCTATGTATATTAAATTTTGTTTTTTTTCCTTATCTATTGAACTTAACATAAAGTTTTTAGTCTTCATTCTCTTCCTGTAGTCTATACTGCTAGCTAACTTGCAGCAGTTTCTAATTCCTCCACCCTGGGGATAAGCCTTACCTGGTCATGGCAGGTAATCCTTTTACTGTGAAAAATAAATGTGCTTGTATTTTGTTGGCAATTTTTGCATCTGCATGTATCAGGCATATTGGCTTTAGTTTACTTTTTCTTGTGTTCTTCTCTGACTTTCCTACTCATGTAATGCTGGCCTTCTAAAAGAAATCTGGACATATCTTGAAATATTACAGACTCTGAAAACAAATGTTTGTTCTTCCTTATTGAATTTATCAATAGCCTTTTATTTCTTAGTAAAATTTTATTTACTGATTCAGACCTTATTTCTGCTTTATTTGTAGTGATGTGAGTCAGAAGCTTCTAGTCCGGAGGAAGCAAAGAACAGAGCCTAAGGACACTGGCAAACTGGGAGAAGGTTACAGATTCCTGGAGGTGGAACCATGTCCGGTCTTTGTTCCTTTACCTGGGACATGACCAACTACTGACTCGTAAACTTAGAATTTGGTGAACAGTAAAGCAATGCAAATAACAGCTTGTTTACAGCCAGTTAGCTACTTTTCTCAGCCTGTTTGTAGCCCTCAACAAAGGTGAGAAGCTTCAATGGCTCTGGCTCACTTAGAACAAGATAAGGCTCAGTGAGATCTCTGAGGCTCTACTCATCCAGGCTTGCCATTGTTTCTTTGGACTCCCACTATAACATACAATGCTATTCTTTATTTTCTTCCACTAGCTTCAAGCTTGGTAATTTCTCATTCTTTCAGGTACACAGTTAGGATATTTGAGGGTGATTTTATGTAGATCTTTCTAGGTCCAGTTTTTCTCTGTACTATAAGCAACGTTCGAAGTTTCTCTTTTAATTTGCCTTTCTGTTTTAATTGGCCTCAAAATAGTTTTTAATTCTTTCAATTTCTTTGATCTATAACTTGATCTGGAAATTGTTCTTTAGCTTTCACCTGTCTATTGAGTTTCAAACTTTATTCTGTTACAGTTTCTTGTTCTACACCGTCATTGTGGTCAGGAAAGACGGCATTAGTTTCCTTGAACATGTTAAGCCTTGATTGTAACATAACATAGGATGTCATGGAGAATGTCATGTGTGCTTGAGAAAGATACTAGCATTCTGTCAGTAGATGGAATGTTCTGAACTTGTCTGTTAGGTCCACTTGTTCTACAGTATTTTCAAGTGTGTCCTTTTTTATTGAGTTGCTCACCAGAACATTTGTTCTATCCGTTGTTGAGAGAGGGCTATACTAATGCCTTTTATTATCTTACAGTTCAGTTTTTGTTTTGGTGCTGGTAGTATTTGTGCCACGCATTTAGGTAGCTTTGATGTTAGTTAACTATTTGTAGTTGATATAGCTTCTTGCCAAATGATATTTTTATCATTATATAACAAGTTTTTGGTTTCTTTTTACATATTTTGTATAAAAAATTATTTTTTTCTTTTTCCTTGCTTTTCATGGTGTCTTAGTTACTTTTATTGTTGCTTGGGCAAAAGGTATTTTAACACCTAAGGTTCAAGGAGGAAAGGTTTACATAGCTCACAGCTTGTGGAGGTTTCAGTCCATTGACGCTGGCTTTAAGACAGGGCAGCTTCACAGAGAACAGCAATTTATGATGGGCAGAAGACAGCAAAAGCACCAAGAGAGGAAAAGACACAAGCATCTTTCTGTCTCATGTGGCATTCTGTGTACTGGGATTAGGGCAGTGTCAATCCAATCAGCAATCACTCACCCTTAATCCCAGCTCCCTTAATCCCAGCACCCTTAATCCTTGCTTTGAACCAGGAATCAATCATGAATTCTAGATTCAGCACTCTCCAAAAAGGCCCAATCTAAAAGTGCATGAGCTTTGGGGGCACAGCTGACCACAAACCCTAATCCAAGTGATGATGCCTTTTTCTGCCCTTTTGGTTTTAGCATACGTTTGTCTGTGAGGTAGGATGAGCATGTTCTTGGTAGGAAGAATTTGAATTGTTTAAAAAAAAAATAATGAATGCTTCCATAATATGCTGTTATTAGTGAATTTAATTCATTTTTATTGAGTATAATCATGGATAGATAAAGGACCATTTCCACTTTGATTATTGTGTTCTTGTTGTATTGTTGCTTCTTTGCTTCTGTTTGTTTTTTTCTGTGTTCATGTTCTTATTTGGAGACTTTTTGAGTTATATGCTTTCATTTCTCATTTCTGGTTTTGTGCAACTATAGGGGTTTTCTATATGGTTACTATGAAACTCACATGAATTATTTCATCTAATGTATACTATTTTGTGTTGAAATGATTTCTATTGCATATAAAATTCTTAATGTTTATTTAGTTATTTCTGTGTTTTTTAAATTTTTCCACTGGAATTCTGTTTTATGAATGATGACTACAACATTAAAAATTCTGAATTTGACTGCTTTTACCTTCACCTGTAAATTTTATACTTTCACATGTTAGTAATTTTTAATTAATGTGTTTCAATTTTTTATTGCCTTTAATTGCTTTTTTTAAAAAATGTATTTAGTACAGGGTCTATGGGGTCTCACTACGCAGCCTGGAACTCATAGTGATCCTTCTGTTTTCAACCTCCCAAGTGCTAAGATTACAGGTATGCACCACCACGCCCAGTCTCAATTGCAGTCTCATCACACCCCAGGGGCAGGGCTGGCAGGACACAGAATGCTGGGGAGCGAACCCTGGTCCCTGCATCTGCCTAAGCAGGCACTTCAGTGTGCTGAGCTATCTGGCTGGCCCTGCCTTTTAATTTTTTTTTTTTCTCCGAATGCCTTCAGGGCAGGTTTGGCTGGCTTGAGTTGTGGGGGATTGAACCACAGCAACCTGAGCCTGACTGCTTTGCTGAAGCAGCCATTTAAAGAACTGAGCTACGGGGCAGGCCCCTGGCCTTTTACTTTTTGATTGAAGAAATCTTATTAAAATTTTGTAAGATAGGGCTAGTGGTGGTTAATTTCTTCAGCCTTCTTTTGTTGGGTAAAGTCTCTATGCTTCCATTTCTGCAAGATAACTCTGCCGTCTGTAGTACTTTTGGTCAATAGTTTGTTTTTGTTTTTGTTTTCTCCTTTCAAAAATTTTATTACCTTAGTTCACTATCTCCTGTTCTGTAATAGTTGTTTAGAAAAATCTACTTTATGTTTTGCAAAGTCTTTCCTTTTGTGGCATGTTATTTTTCTATTGCTGCCTCCGTAACACTCTCTGTATTTTACTTTATCTTGTATCTGTGTACACCTTCTCTGATCTAACCTATTTGGAAACTTTTTGTTTTCAGGAATTTGAACTCCCACATTTCTCACAAAATCCGGTCAGACTTCAACTATTGTTTTTAGATATTTGCTCTTCTTGCCCCTAAAACACATCCTCATGTCTTAGATTTCCATTCTTCTGCATATGTTATTTTTCCAAGCAATGTCCCATACTTCCTGAAAAAGGTCAGTAGATTTTTTTCTAACCCTGAGAATCATGTCAACATACCTATTTTCTAGCCCACCAATTTTCTTTTGCCCATTGCCATAAGCTGGTGAAGTAGATTGAATTCTCAGTGAAGCACCAGATTCTTTAGGAATTTTCCCTAAAGAATTATAAATTCATTAGAAACAACAAATTTCTGATCATTGTTATTTATTTCTCTCATTCAGACATTAATTTTGACTGAAAACATATTCTATGCTATGAGGTATATAGTGCACATCAAATAAAAACTAGGTTTCAGGTTTACTCCAGCAAACTCTTCCTGCTTCTGCCATTGTCTTTTCACACTTGATCAGAAACATTCAGCACGAGGCCATTTAACAAGGGGAAAGCAGAAATTTAGCATCAGACATGTGGAGTCAGAAAATTATAGTTGGAAGTCATTACTGGCAAGTTGACATTGCTTTACATTCCTCAGATATATCCTCATTTTTTGCTCTTCTATGTATGGGTTACCAGTTCAGAGGCCTCTCATTTGTTTCTATTTCCCATTTTATTATACTAAATATAGTTTTCTTTACACTACAACATAAGGTACATTTAAAATAAGGCGCATAATTCATTGCCTTTGAATAATTTTAATGCATAATAATAACACTGCTTTTAAAAACAGTTTATCTATTTATTTATTTATTTATTTATTTATTTATTTATTTTGTACTGGGTCTTGGTATGCAGCTTAGACTTGTAGTGATCCTCCTGTCTCAGCCTCCCCAGCACTGGGCTTACAGGCCTGTGCCAAGCTATCCCCCTGGCACAGTAACACTGCTTTTAGAGGGGGCACAGCATCGTGATCTCCAGAGATTATTCATGAGCCTTCATCAGGCACTAATTTCCTATTCACCTTCAAACTATGTTTACACAGTGTTGGTTTTATGTATTACATGTATAGCTTGCCAATTGAATCTTCAGAGAGCAATTTTACAAAAATACCAGGTATATTTATCTACTTTAGTTTCAAGATCTTTTTTCTTATTATTTGTGTGATACAGGACGGACACAAATGAATTGCATAAGAAACTACCAGATGCCTTTGATTGTCTGATTAAAGAGTGCACCTGAATTAGACAAAAATGGAACATAATATTAAAAGCTATTACTTAGTTCTAAAACTTCCCTGTCTTACATTTTATGACTGTTTCAGTGCACTTCTCTTTAATTTTCTCCACAGCATCATTGCAAAGCTTGTATGTGACGATGTTTATCTAAGATTAGTGTTTAATGAGCAATGTGGTATTTATAAACACCCAGATGAAGCCTAATTAAGGAAAATGACTCTGACAAATATGAAATAATTTAGTTGTTTTATAAGCATTTAAAAAATGCTCAATACTTGAGAATTTTTTTTTCTGATTTCTCTGACTTATTGGCCTATGTGTCTGATTTAAAGACATTACAATCCCAGTTAAATTACCATAGGTATGATATGCTCCTTAAGAATCAAAAAAAAAATTGTAGTGCTGGCCCCACCCCTAGGGCATCCTGATACAGCTATTAAGACAGGGAGTGGTGGCACTAGCCTGTAATCATTTGGGAGCCTGAAAACAGAAGAATCACTACAAGTCTTACCTGTGTGGTAAGACTCTGTAGACCCTGTAAACCCTGTAGTAAATACAAAAAAAAAGAATTGAAAAAAATTTTTTTAAACTTTTTTTTCATATATATTTGGTACATATGCCTCAGCCTCCCAAGAGCTGGGATTATAGGTATGCGCCACCATGCCCAGTCTCAATTGCCTTCTCAGCATGTCCTAGGGGTGGGGCCGGCATGGCAGGCCCAGAGATTGAACTCCTGGCACCTGTGCCTGTTTACAGGTGCTTTAATCCCCTGAGCTATTTGGCCAGCCCATAAATTTGAATTAAAATACAGCAATAGTGTGTATAACCTATAATATAGTTTAGGAAATTTTAGTTCAGATGGTTATTTTGCGTTATATGAAAATAAACAAGGGTGAATCTGGGAGCTAAATACACTGATCAAAATAAGAAGATCCTCAGGATGGGGAGATAGCTCAGTGATCTAAGCTTCTGCCTGTCAAGCACAAAGACATGAGTTCAATGCTGGGTATCGCATGCCATGCACCGGGTGTGGTAATGCATACCTACGGTGGTGCAGGCCTGTAATCCCAGCACTGGGAAGGCTGAGGCAGGAGGATCACTATGAGTCCAAACTGCATAGTGAGATCTTGTAGCAAATAAATGAATGAATGAATAAATAAATAAATAAATAAATAAAAGATTCTCTTCTTAAGACTATAAAATGAAATTCAATTTAGAAGGACAAATGGATTTTTAAGGCCCGGAAAGGTTTCTTTTCCTTCTTCTTTGCTTTTTTACTTCTAGTACTGGGAACTGAATCCAGAGATCACTAAACTACATCCAAAGCCTTTAAAAAATTTTTATTTTGAGACTGCATCTCTGTCCAGGTTGGCCTTGAACTTGAGAGAGCACCCCCGTGTCTGGAAGACAGGCCTGCACCAGATTTATTTTCTTTTCAAACTTAAATAGTTCATTTAAAAAGTTTTCTGTCTTGAATGTGCTGAACAACAAAGTTAGCTGCTGGGATAGCAAGTCTAACTTTGTTACAATCAAGTCTCCCAGAATGAGACTGGGCATGGTGGCACATGCCTCTAATACTGGTGCATGTCTCTAATCCCCGCACTTGGGAGGCTGAAAACAGGAGAATCATTAGGTGTCCGATCTACAAAGTGAGATCCTGTATACCCTGTACTAAATATATTTTTAGAAAATCTTGCAAAATAACTTTTTAAAGTTTTATACTTCTGCACAGCATTTTGAATAGTTCAATTTTTCTCATAATACTTGTATTCTTTCAAAGACTTGAAGTAATAATATTTTAAATAAAAAGAAAGACTCTATACAAAAATATTTGAGGCCAGGGTGATAGCTCAGTAGAACTAGTGCTTGGCTGGCGAGTGCAAGGACTTGAGTTCAATCCCCCGTTCTGTAAAATAAATAAATAAATAGACAGATAGATAGATAATCTTTTCAGTGCCCATCATCCAAGGAATATGGTATTTTCACATAACGGAGTATTATGCAGCTATAAAATGATAAATTTGGGGATTTTGTACATAAATCAATGCAGCTAGAGACTACATTGGTAAATGAAATAAATCAGATCCCCGGGTGTAAACACCTTATTATTTCATTAGTGTGAGAACATGAGAGTAATTAAAAACTAAAGGGTACAACAGATGCTGTGAAAAGGAAAGCTATTTGTTCAGTGTGAAGGAAAAACTGAGATCAGGAAAAGCACAAATGAAAGAAGAGAAAAATATATATTTAGGTATATATGCAGAATGCTTTGGACAATTATACTGTTGATTTCTATTGCTCATTTGAAAAGAGCAGTGAATGCTGAAGATTTTTATTTTTTTCTTGTTTTGAATTTCTAAAAAACTTTTTTGTTATTGTTTTGTTTTTTTCTGTAAACAAATCTTACATGTTTATATCTCATAACCTGAACAGCTAGTTTGAAGACATCATATAATACAGCAACCATTATTGAATTCTTATTGATTTAGTGAAATTTTGTATCAGTTCTAATGCTTTTTTATTACTATTTTGCATTCTTCAAAAAATAAAAAATAAAAAATGGTATTTTCATCTTATAAGGCATTGTTATTTTAAAGAGAATAAAATTTTAAAAGCATTCAAAATAATACAGAATTCCAAAACAAGATGATAGGACATCAACAATGGTTATATATTGCATATTGTTATCTTGAAAGTAGTTTTCAGATTACCAGATAAAAGCATGGGAAATTGGTTCATTTTTGTAAAAAACTGTGTTATCTGTTCCTTTCAAGGAACCAATAGAAATTAGTATGATTATCTTACTGAAGAGTAGGGAAGTATTTATTCACTTTTGAACAGTTATTTCCAAGGAAAGGGCAATACTGAAATGATCTTGTCCTTACTGGAATGAAAAGACAGGCACACCAAACGACCAACACAGAGAGAGAGAGAGAGAGAGAGAGAGAGAGAGAGAGAGAGAGAGA
>NDGN011551766.1:0-20371 GCA_002564285.1 Tympanoctomys barrerae | reverse complement strand
TGAACTCAGGCCCTTGCGCTTGCCAGGGAAGCGCTTATTCCATTGAGCCATCTCCCCAGCCCTACTTTTTTTTTTTTTTTAATGTATTTGGTACAGGGACTCCAGAGTCTCACAACACAGATTGGACTCTTAGTGATCCTCCTGTTTTCAGTCTCCCAAGTTCTGGGATTACAGGCACGTGCCACTATGCCCAGTCTCAATTGCATCTCAGCAAGTCCCGGGGTTGGGGCCAGCATGGCATGCCAGGGATCATCCCTGCATCTGCCTAAGTAGGCACTTTAATCCGCTGAGCTATCTGGCCGGCCCTTTGAGACCTAATCTTGCTGCTTCACTTCCATCATTATATACTTGCCATTTGCAAAATTCAAGACCGGGTGTGGTGGCGCGCGACTGTAATTCCAGCTCTTGGGAGGCTGTCAGCAGGCAGATCACTAGGAGTCCGATCTAGTAGTGAGACTAAATCTAGTAGTGAACACCCTGTAGGCCATTCCCTAAAATACAAAAATAAATAAATAAAATTAAATTTAAAAAATAAAAAGTGCAAAATTCAGTAGTCTTCAGGGTGTTTGCATGTGCAATTACTTCCTTATCTAAACTCAGAGCATTTCATCATCCTAAACAAACAAACAAACAGATTTCACACGAAATCTCCCCCAGTTTCTCCCTCCCTGGCCTCTGACAACCACAAATCTCTCAGCCTCTGTGGTGTCACCATTCAGTGCTGGGTACTGCATAAGGATGAGTCCTAGCACTGGTCGCCGTCTCTGCTTGGTTCCTTGCACACAGCATAATGTCTTCAGATCCCCAATCTCCTGCCGCCCACCCCTACAAGTTCTCCAATGGTATGGTTACCCACNCGTATGGTGTCCCAATCTCCCACCATGCTCTGCCACCTGTAGTCCTCTCCAGTGTGTCCCCTCCCTGGTTTCCACCACGACTCCTCTTCTTTGTCCTCCACCTCTGTGCTCTTTTATCTACGCCTCTAGCCTCCCTGTCTGTTCTGAAAGGAACAGCCTCCAAAGCTCAATCCTAGGCTCTGCTGTGTTCTGTATCTTAGAAATTTCAAGGGTCCCTGGATCACCAATCAGTTGAGGCTTCTTTTGGTTGACTTGGTGCAGTTCTGCTAAGGGCTCTCCCTCAATCTTTCATGTTCCAGCTCTGGCTGATGCAGTTGAAGCCGAGCACTCTTGACCAACTTTGCCAGTTGCCAGTCTCCATTGCAGGTCTTTGTTGCCTACTGGCCTCTAGAGCTCTTCAAGGCTAGCAGCCCTTCACCCTTAGCTCTTTTTACTCTGTCCACACTCCTCAGGCTAATGGATCCCAAAAGATGCTCAGGACCTTGTGAACCCATACTACCTAACAAAGACATTATCAGTGGCTTTACTAGACATTTGGAATGAGGCTTCATTTGGAAGGTGTGTGGAGTACAAAGGGGTTGGAATGCTATAAGGACCCCTCCTCGACCAACGGTGTACAAGTAGCGTGACTTGTAAAGCACCTTAGGCCTGTGGTGGGTCCATATTCAAGCCTACACATGGATCCAAATGGACTTGAACTCAAGGATTTGTGTTTAACTGCACTCCAAGTAGGTGTGGGGTGCGGCAGCAGTTAGAGGTTCCAGCATACATCTGGAGGTACAAGGTGTTTGACAGCTGTTATTTCCACAAAAAACAATGGAGTGAAGTCAGCAGCTCTTCAGAAGGACTAGCCATATTTATCACAGCTTTTTGAAGTGTGGACATGTTAATAACAGGTCCCAAACCTCCTCAATCTCTGCCACTTTAGGGGAAGTGGCAGGACTGGGGGATGGTGCCATAGCTGAAAACCAAACTGTACCTCATGTCAGAACGCCCTGGAGAGGGGACTGCAAAGAAACCTTGGGAATAAGGGTGGGAGGACACTGAGGCAAAGTGTCCCAGTCTTTCTGTCACTTGCCACCCGGACAGTGTTAGCTATCTTGGCTTTTCAAGGCCGAACTTTACAGAGCAGTGGCTTTGAAAACTTTGCTGTTCCGATATTCATACAAGACTGTAGTGAGAGCCCTGCTCACCTAGGAGGTCGCTCTTGTCCAAAGAGCACCCACTGGGAAGCCTGCCCAGGTGAGAAGCTTCTGATTCCTTATTTCCTGTGCCAGAGGAGGAGGGCATGGATGGCCACCAGCTGTCACACCACTCATTCTCACTTTTTCCTCAGTGTCCCCTGAGGAGTGACTGGAGACCTTGCCTCAGTGTTCTCCCACCCCTAATAAACAGGAACAGAGTACACTGACTTAGTGCCTGGAGAGGGTCCAAGGACATCAGGGAGAGGTACTGGCAAAAGTACAACCTCCTAGGGATTCCAAAAAGACCAGCTTTGGGGGCTCACTGAGATCAGGACCAGCCCTTTAGTTCTCAGTCCTGCCTGCCTCTGATGGGCTTTGCCCTATTCCTAGCACTAGCTTTCCTTGCACCACAGGCAGTGGCACTGGGGGCTTTAGCTTCTCACCCCAGGGCTGCACCCTGGGAAGTACATCTGGGACAGGTCAGTCCTGGAGTCACTCAGGCTCTTGGTGTGCACAGCAGAGGGGTTGTCAGAGAGGTGGTGTGCGCGGTCAGCAACACAGATCTCTCTGAGGGCTCACTCAAACCCTTGGCTTCTGCAGCTGTCATGGTGTGAATGGCTGTCACAGCCCCAACTATCAGACACCCACTTTGTCTCCTGGTCTCCTTCACTGAGCATCTCTCTTGTGTGGTCTTTTCAATGGCCCAGTCCCGGCCTCCAAGCTTTTCCCATCTTCCTTGACCTTACACATATGTGTCCTTGCCCATCTTCCAGCCCCTGTTCTCATTACATTGTACCCTTCCTGTGTCACACACTTGGCCTTTTGTCACTGAGACACCTTCCTAATCTTCTAGTAAGTCTGCCTCCAAGGTAGACTCTCCACCAGCCATGGAGCCCCAGCTCTGTGATGGAATGTACCTTGTAGCACTTTAAAAACATTCTCCTGACAATCCCAGGAGTGGGGCAATATTGCCCAGGCCCAAGTTAGAGAATTTGAACTTGCGTTTCCCATTCCAAAGCCACTTTGAGCTCTGGCTCCTGTCCCCTGCCTTAGAGTAGCTGCTGAGCGAGCCCTGAAAGATTACAGCGGCTGGATCCCAGGGCCCTTCTGAATATCTGCAGTTCATAAATTGGAGTCCTGAAGCAACCTGGGTCTTGCTCGTTGTTCTTCTAGCCAAGAGATGCTGAGCTTGGCCTGATATTAAGCTTCTCTGAGGGCTCAGGGTCCCCTTTCTCTCAGTGCGGAACTAGGGAGGCTAGAAAGGAAGGAGGTAAGCAGAACCCAGGAGAGCTCTTGACCCTGGGACAGGCCTGTGATCCCAAGATGGCACTCTGATCAGAGCTCCTCGTCTGGGCCAAGGGGGAGGAGGGCTGGAAGTGGGGTGGGGCTGCCCTGTCCTGTGCCCACCAGGGTTGCCATTTGGCCAGCTCCAGGCAGCTTGCCCCACTGTTGCCACCTGGCCACAGGCTGCCTTGCTTGTCTGGCCGCTCACACTTCGTTTTCAGTCCTCCCACTCATGTGGAGGATGGAGCCTGTTTTCTTCTGTACTGTTACTACCGTGCGAGGAGTTGCTCACTACGTAGTGGAGATGGATGGATGAGTGGATGGAAAGAAGTATGGGGAAGAGTTTCTAGCCGTAGTCCTGGAGTGAGGTGTCCTGAACTGTGGTAACACCTGGCTTTTCCACTCAAGTAGCAATTTGTTTTCCACTGAGTGGGACTGCTGTGCCTAAGTGGGCCAGACCCCCAAGGGCAGCGGTCCTCCAACAGTTACACAGGCCTCCGTATTAAGTGCAGCTGGAGCCCCGCCCAGGAGAGACTTCCTGCCTTGGAGCCGAGCTGCTCCCTAATGGGCACTGAATGAGGCCGTGTTTACAGCTTGCAGTGGGCGGCTAGGCTGCCATTGATCTCAAATTGAGTGAGCACTTGGCCAACGAAAGCTACAAGCAGGGGGACAAAGAACCCGATGTGTGGAGGAGCTCACCCCCCCACTCCCTCCCTCCTCCTCAGCAATCTCCTGTGTGTGCACTGGTAAAAAAAAAAAATAAAATAAAATAAACAAACAGCTAATGAATTACTGTAGGACCAGAAGAGGAAGCAGGTCCAACTTCTTCCCTGCAGGAGGGAGCCGGGCTGCCCAGGCCCTCAAGTGCATTCCCAGAGGGCCCTGTCCAAATTCCCAGGCAGCCTCTCGAGGTCCTTGGCTTGGGGCTTCCTGAGTGCCTGAAACCTCTTTGCCACTGCTTTTCTTCTGGCAGCCCCAGAACTTTGGCAGCAGCCCCAGAAAGAGCAGAGTCTTTGGGTTCTCCGCTTGGCTCAGATGGACTGAGCTAGACTGGGCAAAGCACTTTGGGGGCTGCGGATCACTCATCTGGAAAAGGAGGGGGTTGGGCCGGAAAAGTGACTTCCAAACCATTTATTTATTTATTCATTTATTTATTATTTGGTCTTAGAATCTGTTCTTGAAACAAAACTTAACTGGGCCATCTCTCCCTCTAAAATACATTTTAAAAAGGTAGTAAAAGATGGATGGAGGAGAGACAGCAAGACCCGGATCTTCCCAGCCCTGCACGCCTTGCAGAGCGTGGTTTATCCAACTTCCTGATCTCTTTTATCTCGGTTGGGGTTGGAGTCACTCCTCGGGAAAGAGAGCCTCAGGCTTTCAGCAGTAGGAATTAGGTGTGGCTGCTATGGATAGAAATTGGACAAATCAGGGTTTAAGAAGATTGGGGTTCATTATTAATTCACTTATTTGATGACAGGCATCTGCAGGCAGGCACCTCCACAGCACCCCGAGGAATCCCAGGTTCCCTTCCTCTTTCTGCAGCATCATCCTGAGCCCTTGATACCTGATTCAGATCGGACTTCCGGTCAGCATCGCTGCTGGAGCTGTAGCCATAAACTCACTTTCTAAACAAGAAGAAAGAGAAACATAGACACCAATGTGCGGCAATTAATTGGCTTCCTTTTACAAGCTTTCTAAAAGGAGCACTACCCATGTCTCCCGTTAATGTCTCCTTTGTAAGAATTGTGTCCTATGACAGCTCCTTGTTGCAGAAGACAGAAAAAGTTTTCATTCATCTTTTTCATGAGGGCATATTGGCCTCTAGTATAAAATCAAGGTTCTGTAAATGACAGTGATAGAAAGAATGGATATGGCTTGGGCCACAGGAGAAACCACGAAACACACTAACATCTAGTGAGCATCGCCAAGGACCTGGCACCGTGCTAAGCACTTTTCAATCACCGTCTCTTTTAGTTTTCTTAACTACTCCATGAGACACTCATCATTCCCATCTTACTGTTGAACATGCGGGAGCCCAGAGAAGCCGAGCAATGTGGTCAAAATCCCACAGCAACTAAGTGATGACGTCAGGATTTGAATCCAGATGTTCAGCCATAAATGTGCAAACCTTTACCTGCCAGATGCAACCTTGAAGGCAGAGCCTGCAGGCAGGTGGCTTCCCAGGCTTCCCCTGTGGGGCCAGCGTCTTCCAAAGGAAGGGGTTGCCGAGCACTACAGGGGCGCTGGCAGCGCCTTTTGGCAGCTCCACAGTTTCCCTCTGGTCCTTCCCCTGGTAACGATGGTGGCACTGACAGGCTGGATGGGCTGGGTGGTGTCTACCAGGAAGGGGGAATGTTGGAGGCGTTTGCAGGAACTTCAGGGTCTTGACTTGTGGAAATGTTTATGAAGTGAGATTAAAAGAGCTAAGGATGCACAGGCTGGTGCCGCATGGAAGGAGAAGGTAAGGGAGGGAGGCAGACGTAGACGTGCAGAGATGAGGGGAGGTGACGGCCATGAGGTCCAGAAGGGCTGGGGGCCCAATGTCTCACTGTTGCTCTTCTGTCAGCTCTGGAAGGGTCTGTGGGGTCCTGGCTCCTTGCACTTAGCAGCCTGGAGACAGCAGCCAGAAATGGAGCCACTGGCTTCAGAAGTCCAGTAGGTGCAGTGTGACCAGAAACGTCATTCCCTAGAGAAGGAATCCATGTCTTTATTATCTAGAGAAAACACAAAATAGTGAAAAAAGAAGAAAAGAAACTATACAAAACTTCATCAAACAAAACAATAGGAATTTGACAATGATTGCTGTCCTGTATAATATTGTCTTCAAATTAGTTGTACACATTTATGATCTATGCATGCAAAATTGATTTTAAAAAGTTATAAGGCCCGGTGCTGTCTAGTTTACAGACTGCTTTGAAGACATGCTCCAATCTCAATCATCACAAAATTCTCCTTATTTTGCTGGAGAAAGAAACTCAAGCAAAGGTGGGTCCCTTGACCTCAGGGTCTGGTGACAGGGCATGGCCCCACCAGCACAAGATCCAGGAACAGGAATGAGGACAGCAGGGACAGCACTGCAAATTCCACTCCTGTTTGCAAGAGAAACAGCTTCATGCAAAACAGGAGCTGCCCCTTACCACATGCATGGTAAGTTCTCTCCAGTTCACGTAAATTACAGTGAGTCCCTGGATGAGCTGTGTGGGGAGGATGTCCCCTGAGGGGCCTGCAGCTGCTCCTCAGGAGAGGCTGGCAACACACAGGCCATGAAGTGACATGTGCCGGGACCCCAACAGGTCTCCAAGAGCCAGAGAGGTATCTGACAGTTGCTAACTTGGCCTTTTATTTTATTTTTGTGGTTGGGTCTCATTATGTGTAGATCAGCCTACCTTAAGCTCACTATGTAGCCCAGGGTAGCCTCAAACTATTTTGTTTGTTTACCTACCTATTTATTTATTTGGTTTGTTTGAGACAGGGTCTTATTATGTAGTTCAGTCTGTCCTTGGACTCACTGTGTAGCCAAGGTCCACCTTGAAGCAGTCCTCCTGCCTCAGCCTTCTGAGTGCTGGGATCACAGGCATGTACCACCAAAACCCAGCCCATGAACTATTTTATAATTGAAGTCTTCTGTTTTTTTTTTTTTTTTTGGTCTTTGGTATAAGGAGGCCTTTCTGGGGCCTTAATAACACTCTATCTCTTTATCTGCTTGTGAGAATTCATTGAGCTTTGTTATTTGCGTACATTTCATTAAAATATCATTAATATATAGAAAAGATCTTAAAAAAAAGAAGTGACATCTTCAGTAATTTAACTTCTTAATTTAATTAAGGTTGTGATGGGACAGAGATTATAGGTCTCTCTGTTTCACCCTCCTTTTTCTCCTTATATTTTTCTCCCGAGTTTTAACTTAGTACATAGTCCATTAGGGGAAAAAAATATTACACTGTGCAGCTTCTCTTGCAACAGGGTGTGGCCTTGTGGATAATTCTGAGCAGAGGGACCTCAGGGAGGCGTAATGTGTAACTTTCAAAACGCCACCTTAAGGGAGGTGAAACGGCTTCTTTTTCTTTCGCTTTCTTGCTGGCTTGAAAGTAGATGTGATGGCTGCAATGTGGCAGCTATGCTGGTCCAGGAGGAGTAAATGATGCTGCAGACGGTGCCCGCAGAACAGCCGGGCTTGAGCACTGTGGAGCTTTCACAGCTGTTCTCTTTCTTCGGGGTAAAACACTTCTGTTGCACATAAGCAACTGCTTTGCCTTTTCTGTCATTTGCAGCCAGACAGTCCCAATTGGTGTATCTTCTAGACACTACATTTTGTATATTCTGTGGAAAGGGAAGAAAAACATAACCAGCTTTAATCCTATTGGTAACACTTTTTTAAGGGTGAGTTGTTAGGAGCATATGGATGTAATTATGTTATTGTTATACCTCTTTGTATAGCTTAGTGTCACATAAGAAGTCATTGAAAAGGTGCCGGTAAGCAGACTGAGTGAGGGCAGTGGCGTCATTCTGCTTTCAGATGGGCGAGCTGAGGCCTACTAAGTTATGGTGTCTGAGGTCAAGATGCCTACAGCTGAGAGGGGACCTGAAGCAGATTGCCTGGCTCCTGTTCTCTGTGACACACTTAGCTCTTTTGACTCACTTAGATGGAAAGATGGTTTCAAGGCCTGCTTTGCTTCGACTTGGACGGCTGCTCCTACACACAGGTTTGGCTGAGCGCACATGTGGTAGCAGCAGTGGCTGCCAGAGAAGGATGAAGATGACCGACTCCTTGACAGGAGTGGCAGAGGGCAGCGCAGCCTCCTCCCTGCACAGCTCTGTGCCCAGCCAGGCCCCAGGCGCCCGGGTCCCCTGCTGGCCGCTGCCTTCCCTCCAGTCTCCTTCTGGGGTCCCTCTTCATCCCCCTCAGTCACAATTAATGTTAGTGATCATGTCCTCCCCGCAGTGGGAGCGTAATTTCACACTGCTTTCGGGGCCTGTGTTTAATCTTATTCCAGGGTCACAGATGGAGAAGTTGAAGCCCAGAGGAGGCAGGCCACCTTCACTGCATGCATGGCCCATTGGATGCTGGGCTGGAGCAAGCACTTCTAATTTCTTCATTTTCTTGTTCAAGGAGAGATGGGGGTTTTAATGGCCATGACTAAAGGTTTCTGGGGGAGAGGGGGCCCTGCAGGGATCGTGTCATTCTACAGAGAAGAGGGCTGAAGAGCAGGAAGGGTCACGGAGCTGGCTGGGGGATGCCCAGAGAGGGCTTACCTCATACAGCCAGTGCTATGACGTGACCCAGGATGGGACAGCAGAGATGACACATGCATACATCTTCTTACCTACTGCCAAAGTGATGCCAGAGCCCTTTAGTTAGGAAACACTGTATAAAATGTGTGTGTGCCCAAAATCACGTGAGATGGAGAGAGCGAGCCCTTGGAGCAGGAGATTCTGAAAACAGATGGCCAGGCTGAGTGCTTGTGGAAAACAACTTCATCCTATTATGCTCCGATTTCCTCACTTGCAAAGTGGAAATAACAATGCCCACCGCACACCACCACTCAAGGGTTAGACGTGCGTGAGGCTCCCTGCTGCAGCCTGAGCCATCGTGAGTGCTCGGTGACAGACGCTTATACCCTTGCCAGGGTTAAGTTGCTATTGCCATAGAGTTTTGTCTCCTCCAGGCATCCTGCACAGCAGTGCACCCAAGAGGGTGGGAACTGTCTCTCTCACTCATCTCTGGATCTTTGATGCCCAGACATTGCCAGGCAGGAGGCCAGCCCGGCGGCGTAAAAGTCTATAGTGTTGAACTCCAGACTTGGCGTTCTTCATGGTTACATGGCACCTGGCACTTTTCAAAGCCTTTGAACACAATATTTGTTTTGAGCCCTCCTAGGTGCCCAGAGGCAGCCAGGGAAAGCCGTGTTATTATTTCCATTTTATAGCTAGAAAACAAGGAAGGTTAGAGAGAGGCTTCCTGCCCAAGTTACATGGCCCAGCTGAGATGAGATCTGTCTCGTCACACTCTGGGCCACATAGTCGCTGTGTGAAAACCTTAATAGGACACAGATCCCCACATGGGCAGACTTTCTGTCTGATCCCATGGTTTCTCGCCATAGATTCAGAAAGATTGAGCTAAGTTGTGCAGCCACACTGACCTTGGCCGTTCTCCCAACCCCCAGCACAGCCCTGCTGTTGGATTGAGTTGAGCTCGCTTCTTTGGACCATCACAAAGGACCTCATGAACTCTGAGGATTCCAGGGCATGTCAGGTAGGGCTGCCTGAGGCCCTCACTGGCACTCAAAGCGAGAGGCCTGCCCAGCTACAGAGGATGCCCTGGGCCTGCCTGTTGGCCTGGCTGATAGCTTTATGACCAGGCTTTACAACTTCTAGCTTAGTCACTGCTTAACTCAGCCTGCTCAGAGACAAACACATAGCAAAGCCATGACCCAGATGCTTGAGCTGGGAAAGGCGCACCCACCCTTGTCAGAGGCGGCTTCCCACACCAAGTCCCGGCACCGGGGATGCATAGGGCTGTGGCCGGGTACACATGTTGTTGCATATGCTATTGCCTTTTCTTTTCCCCAAGTCTCACTTCTGAGTTTCTAGGGTGTAGGAAGCAGATGACTATTGCTGGAGACAATCTGACCCAGGCCAAAGATGACTGAGCCCCGTCTCCCAGGCTGCCCTGGGAAACTAAGCCTGACGGGACGGAGGGGGTGCATCCTCTGAGAGGTTGATGGAGCTCTGCCCAGCTCTCTGGTTGTAAGCTGAAAGCAGAACCCCACCCCAGATTCAAAGAAGCTCGGCCAGGATTCCCGTTCCTGTTGCTGCCTGCATCCCTCCACACCGCCTCTGTGGAAACCTGGCCTCTCACCCCAGGGCTACATCTGCTGGGGCTGGGGCAGCCCAGATGTAGTAACAGTCACACCTCTGCCCCGCTGGGCACTGCAGAGCCTGCAGGGACAGGTGCCCTAGCTGGGGGGAGGCCATCCTGCTGGTGGAGGCTGCAAAGACATGGGGACCCTTTTTCTGCCCAGTGGCCCTTTTCCAAGCTCCCTCAGGACCCAGAGTGGAAAATGTGAGGATCCTAGCTAACGGGAAGCTCCACCATGGCAATAGGATTGCCAACTAGGTCCTTCAGAGTAGGTCACCTCATGTGCTTCCTTTTTCCAGGTCTTCTCTAAACTCTCCACCGGGGTTCTGTCTCCATTGTCATGGCCCCGATTAGCTGCAAAAGTCACCTCACTGATGTCCCACGGGGCATGGACTCCACTCCAGCCCCACAATTAAAAATGTTTTTTTCTCATTCTTTCTCTTTGGAACTCTTACTTTCTCAAATAAAGTTCCTTAATTTTTCATATATATATATGAAATATATATAAATATATATAAATATAAATATAGATAATATATAATATATATATAAATATTATATATATATATATTGCTCTTGACTTCTGACTAGCTGTAGTATAGTAAGATCTACTGTGACACTATTAAATTAGGACTGAAAATTCCCAAGCAGGGAAAGTGAGGGCATATGATGAGAAGCTTACAGAATAACTGGGGGGAGTATGCATCTGGGCAGCTGAGGCTCTAGGGGCCAGCTGTCACTTATGGCACATTCAAGTTTCTCTTGTCAAGTGTGCATTACTGTGAGGTTTTGCTGAAGTACCACCAACAACATTTTGGACTTTAACCCCAGAAAGTCCTAGATTTGTATCTCAGCTATGCCACTTATTAATTACATGACACAGGCTATTATATGAATGTCAATTCCAGATTTTTTATCTGTGAGATGGTAGAGAATAATGCTTACCTCATGGAGTTGTGAGGTTTAAATGGTATCAGTCAACTATAGCTGGGTAACAAGCAGCCGTCACATCTCTGTGACATCGAACAATGAGTGTTTATTGCTAATGCTTCTGAGGATGGTCTGGAACCATCCTGATGGAGCTGGGGTTCTCTGGGCCCAGCTTGCTTGAGTTGCACATGTAGCCAATGCACATCTACTCTGCGAATCCCGTTGTGCATCCAGGCTGGTGTGGCAACAGCTCTTCTGATGGCAATGGCAAGGCACAGAAGAGGGCAAACCCCACTGCTCAAGCGTATTTCAAGCCTCTCTTTGCACCTTATTTGCTAACATCCCATTGGCTAGAACAAGTCACATGGCTGGGCCAATGATAGGGCCATGCCCACATTTAGGTCATGGTGAGTCAACAGATACAAAAAGGAGATGAGAATCCAGCTGAGAATACACACATGGCAATGCTTAGTCAATATAGAGTTTAATTTTTGACATGTGGCAGGAAATAGCAATGATAGTCATTATACGACCCCCTATAGTCTGGGCAAAGCACATGTCTTAGGCTCATTTTGGTTGAATAGTACAATTAGGGACAGAATCTGGGTCTCTAAGAATCTTGCTGTACTCAACATTTCTATATGGTCGTATCAGCAATTTCTCATGGGTTACAGCACAACCCCATTCACTAAAGTAATGGGAATACATTCCCTGTGTTCAAGACATGCAGGTTGAGGCCCCGAGAAGATAGATCAGTAGAATAAGCACTTTCCCGGCAAGTGCAAGGTCCTGAGTTCCATCCCCAGTACCTTAAAAAAGAAAAAAAAAATGCAGGTTGAATAGCAGGGGGAAAATTGACGAGTTCTCTACTTCCATTTGCTTAGAAACAGGATGCAGCCCTGGTGGGAGGAGCCTAATCTTGGGTTAGAATCTGGCTATGGAGCTCACTGGGTGGGTGGTCTTAGAAGGAAACTTACCTTGTGTCCTTCTCAAATTTAGGACCCCACATCATTGTTTCACATGGTGCTCTCAGCCCTTCCTTTGTTGCATTTTATGAGGATGAGTAACTGCATACTTATTTTGGGCTACTTTATAAATGCCAGCTTGCTAAACTCAATGAAGGAACCATATGGTTGGGGTCAGCTACTACCCAGTGCTTAGCACAGTGCTTGTATGTTCATGTGTTCAGTGGATGCAGAGCAAGCTAAAATTCTCAAGTGAGGTGTCCAATAATAATATACTCTTTAAAGAGGTTTTGAAGATACTTAAAGGAACCTGTTGTGGAATGCTGTCCCTAGGCCCTGGATCAGAGTGCAAAGCACATGGCATGATCTATATGCCCAGCACTTTACCCTTAATTCTGGCCATTGTGAGGCTAAGGATACGGAGTCTAGCTGCTTAAAGCACATCAGTACTTGTAACCGCTCTCTCTGGCTCACTCTAGAGTATTTGCTCTGGGTTACTGGACTGACCTGCTCCGCGGCTCTTTGGTGGGGATATACTGCCAAGGTGTCACTGCGATTGAAATGTTGAAATCATCTCCTACCAGATGGCAAAGAGTACAAGTTAAAGTCATCCAATAACATTGTTGCCCATGGCCTAGAGGGGGCTGTCAGGGCCCTGAGAAGTGCTGGAGAGGCTCTGGGGAAGGACTGAGTGGATGGTGTCAAGCAGTGACTGCTATGTCTGCACACTGCTCTAGAGCATCTAGCATGGGGGAGGGGGCAGCACAGCTGGTAGGGGAGGGGCAGCACAGCTGGTAGGGGAGGGGCAGCACAGCTGGTAGGGGAGGGGCAGCACAGCTGGCATGGCAGGCAGCTCTGCGCCAGGGGTCCTCTGCGTCACTACCACATGGGAGGCACATGCAGCTAAGGCACAGTATGCACCCAGGATGTCCGGCAGCTGTAGCTGCAGTAGAGTTCCAGGGGCCTGGGACCCAGTGACCATCAATCAAGGGTGGCCCTTGGAAGACTTGTGGCAGTTCCTATAGCCAAATGAGGCTCAGATTGGGCCTTCTTTTATCCAGCTGGATAAAAATCACCCCATAAGTGAGATGGTAATTTTTTACACAAATTTCTTAAATGATTTGTGCTACAATGTTTATCATTAACAAGCAATTCCAGGAAAGTTTCATTTCCATAGAGAATAGAAGACCATATTCTTTAAGATTCTCATGGATGTATTAATTAATGGGACCCCAGGGTGTCTCCTGGCTTGCACATGTACTCAGGCCCACCTCACTTCCGACCTGCCCCAGCCTCAGGCTGGGCAGTTTCAGAAGAGCCAGGCCTTCATCTGGCCCCTTCTCTTGCACAGTACTATGTCTCCTTAAGCTAAGAGCCTCTTCTTTTCCACTACGAGTCCTGAGATGGCTGAGTGTATGTGCCAACTTGACTGAGCCGCGAGGTGACCAGATATTCACATGAGACTGACACTGAATCGGCAGACCCTGTCAAGCAGCCCACCCTCCTTCACATGGCTCGGCTCTCACAATGTGACTAGATCACCCAGTTTGCTGTCTTGGTTCCTTTTCTATTCTCTCTGGGACAAAATACTGGACACTCCAAATTAGGGAAGGAAAGGTTTATTTAGCTCACAGTTAGTGGAGGTTTCTGTCCATTCTCGGCTGGCTCTAAGGCAGACTGGCATGGGAGGGGGCAGCTGTTAATGGTGCTGGAAGACAGCAAAGAGCAAAGTGAGGAGCAGCACCTGTGACAGCTAGCAAGCCTCTCACCTCCTTATGTTGCGTTCAGGCCCAGGGTGGGTGTAGTACTCACACCCATAATTCTAGCATTGAATCATGAATTAATCACAGACTCTAGAAGCCACCCCAATGACTGCATGAGGCTTCGAAGGGACAATTAGACACAAGCCGTAATATCTTCCTGTAAGAGAAAAACATCCCCTGCTCGTGTGGCTTGAGCTGACACGCTGGTTTTTCCTGCTTAGTCTTGGACTGAAATGCCAGCTGTCCTTGAATCAGCAGCTCACGTCTGGAGGACTGGAACTTCTCTTGTGGCACTCTTGGCTCCCAAGCCTTTGGCCTCTGACTAGAGCAGCATTTCTAGCAGCATTTCTTGGCAGCTGCAGACCAGGCTTGCCTCAGCCTCTGTACTCACATGAGCCAGTTCCTTACAGTGCACACTCCCCAGGCTGGCTGTATTTCTGGGGATCTCTGTTATCTCGAGTCCCAGTTCTGTAGCCCAGACCCAGAAAGGACTACAGCAGGAAATCTCCCATCTCAGAAAGCTGTGGCCACTGGCTTCCAACCTCTTGGGTCTTCTGTGTTCTTCCTCGCTTGCTATCCTCCCCTTGTGTCCCATGCCCCTGGGTGCAGGCTGTGAAGAGTGTTCCCAAACAGATGGTAACATGTCCTGGTGGATCAGTCCTTGGAATCCTCCTTAAGCCCCAGGGAGGACTCTACAGGGCTGAGCTTAGTGGGTGCTCCCTCCGGCTGCTTGTCCAAAGACGAGAGGCTGAAAGTCAGGGCTGACAACCCACTCACTGTCAAGTGGCTCCTGGCTCAACCCCCATGGAATTAAGTGCAGAATTAAAATGTAGAGCTTGTTCTGACTGGACAGCAGACTTGGCCCTGCACCTTAGGGAGAAAGAGAAGACTCAGGCAGCTGGAGAAGGCAACCTGGATGGAATCTGCTGGGTTGGTGGACTGTCATGTAAATGGAGAGGTAACAGGCTCTGTCCCATAAGCTTCAGAGAGCTGCTACATGGGAGACTGGGGGACACAGGAGCGTGAAGAATGCCGGACAGAGGGGATCCTGAGCCTCCTACTCCTGCAGGTCAGTTCCTGTGACAGGTCACCCAGTGCTGCCCTCCCTGCTGCCACTGCCCCACCTCATTCTAAGTGGTCTCCTGCTCCTGCCCCACATTGCTGGAACCTTCTCCTAGCAAATATCACAACCAGGAGAGGAATGCAGGGCCAGAAAGTTACCTTGCAAGGCTGGTCAGCTCCTTTCTGCCCATGGGAAGCTTGCTTTGACTTCCCTTGGGCCAGCTCCTGGGTGCCCCACACATAATCCTAACCTGGGGACTCACCATAGGGATCCACTCACAGGAAAAGTGAAGTGGTCAATTCCAGAAGGCTCTTTTAATCCAGACCCTCCCTCCATTCTGTAGTGGCTGTGTGGCCCCAGACAATGTGGTTTATTTCAGGTTGCCTCACTGCTGTCATCCATGGAATAGGAAGGATGATGCCTCCCGTCTTTGGGAGTTGTTCCATTAATGTTCTTAACACATTATACAAAGTAAGATCTTAAAACCTAGGGTCAGGTTTATCAGTTATGTTGATTGTGATGTCATAATTCCATGTAACAAATTACAAGAAATCCCCATGACCTTTCTAGGTCTTCTTGTCTGCTAAATAAGATGATGCTTGTCAAGTTCTGCCTTGTATGGGTTCTCGGTAGGTTTCAGAATTCCCATTTCTTGCATTTCTCATGGTGAAAGTCTTATTCCGCTATTGTTGTTCATTTAGAGACTCATCATTCATTAAGAAGGCCATGGAAGTGTGACCAGCAGTAGAGCCAGCTGGTCCACAATGTGGCCTTGTCATGAGAGACTGCAGTGGGGCAGCCTCACTTGGGCTCAGGCTTGAGACTAAGGTGGTTGCCCAGAAGCTGGGTGACCATCCAATGCCCTGCAGGCCCTGTGGAGCTGGCCTTTCTGCCAGTCATCATGCTCAGGAAGAAGTCATACAGGAAAGTTCTCCAGCTCAGGCCCTGGACACACCCACCAACAAGAGGCGTGGGACCCAGTTTTTGGCTGCAGAGCGAGCACCATTCTTTCCCTTCTAATTTGGATGTAATCCCCTTTTCTCTTTCCCTTGCAATGCCTGAGATGGTTATCGTGTCGCTGGATCAGGCTATGAGGTGCCTGGATCCTAGATCAAACATTATTCTGGGTGTCTGTGAGGTGCTCTGGAGATTCGTGGGTGGGCCTACCCCAATCTGTTGAAGCACAGAACAGAACTGTTGAAACTGCTCCTAGTACAAGAGAACTCCTTCCTGCCTGATGGGGCACCAGCTTTGCCCTGCTTTCTTTCTGCTCTGTTTTCTTTCTTGCTTGCTTGCTTTTTCTTTCTTTTGGCAGAACCGGGGATTGAACTCAGGTCCTTGTGCTTGCCAGGGAAGCACTTATTCCACTGAGCCGTCTCCCAGGCCCCTTCCCTGCTTTCTGACCAGGGTTGAAATATCTGCTCTCCATGGTCCCACTCTGCAGGTGTTGGGGCTCCCTTCCTGCATAATCATGGGCATCAATTCCTTGGGGTCAGTCTCTTTCCCTCTCTGTGAACATCCTGTTGGTTGATTTCCAGAGAAGCCTGCTGATCTCATACCCTGTCAGGGAGTCTTTTCAGGCCACAGTTTTGCCACTTTCTCCCAGAGGCCCAGGAGACTCCACAAAAGAGGATCCTTCTTAAGGATCTTAAGGCTCAAGGGAATATGTCCTTAGATACCCTTGTTCCTAGAAGCCCTCACCTGTAAAGGCACAGGCATCTTGGGCGCTGTGCATGGCATCATGGGAGTACATGGCCATCCCACTTCCTCTGGCTTCTGTATGAGGAAGGACCAACAAATCTGATGGTTAAACTCATTGTCTGCTGGGCAGAAGCTCCTCTGAGAAGCGTGATGTGACAGTTAAGGGAACAGATGACCTTAATTCAGAAGCAATGTTTGTTGAATTGAATCTTTGGTGGGTTAACTGTTCTCATATGAGTAAAAATTATATTTGGGATTAAGTTTTCACTGCACTGAATGCATTATTGGGTTTCTGCTTCTTGTCATTTGGCAGGGGACATAACCTTCACTAAGGTGGTCTGTGGGGACTGGGACAGCTGGCTTCACAGCCGAGTGCTGACTGACCACAGGGGATTAGGGCCACATACAACTCATTTCACACAGAAAATAAGCTGATTTGTTTTTGTTTTTAAGTAATCCTTATTAAAAACTGGCTGCCACTTGCACGGGATCTGTGGGAGCATCACAGGGCAGGGCTGTGACTTCCTGGGCTTGCAGACAGGAAAGCTTCTTTCCCATAACTGCTGCTGGTTTCTGTAAATCCAGGAATAATCCAGAAACACTCGCTACTGTCCTGGGGCCTGGAGAAGATCCAGAGCCATGGCCCCAGGGAGCAGCTGACTGGGGCAGCCAAGGGCCTATGGTTAAGTTTCTGGGGACACTGTGGAGCTCAGGAGGTCATGGCCAAGCCTTGCTCAGTGTCTTCTCTAAAGCCTTTCTTCAGCTGCAGATGGCAGGAACCTCCCACTAGGGCAACCTTGCTGCCCCTTGCCCATCTCCCAGTGCTGGCACCAGGATCCTTCATTCTAGAATCAACCACCATTTCCCATGATGCTTTCTGAGATGTCTAGGGAGTCTCTGGGATTCTATCAGAAACCCACAAGGTCAAGGCTACTTTCACAAGGATATGAAGGACTTTTCTCTCATTTCTCATTGTTTCTCTCCACAGTGAGCAGTGGAATTTTCCAGAGCTCAAATATTATAGGGGCTGAAAAGATATGTGCCTGGATATTCGAGTTTGTTAAATGTTTCCCAGTTTTAATTTTGAATATGGAAAATGCAGAGAGATATAATCCATGTAAATGTAAGCTCTTTGGGATTTTTAAATATTTTGTAAGAATGTAAAAGGATCTTGAGATCAAAAAGTTTGAGAATCTCTGTTCTAAATGTTTCTTTTTTTTCTTCAAGGCAAAGTACCAAATTTGCTGCAATATTTATGTATTTCTTTGTCCTTCAACACGTATCAAACTGTGCTACTGTTTTTATGAGGATTTTATCTATTTTCGGTGCATAACTCACAATGTTTTTGAGTGCTCCTCTCTAACTCCACTTTCCCACGAATCCTGTAATTTTTATGAGATGTTTTAAAAAAGTTAATTGTGGCAAAATACACAAAGATGCCATTTACCCTCAACTATATTTAAGTATCCAGTTCCTTGGCACAATGATACGCACAACCACGCTGTGGGACCACAGTCTCCACCATTGGCTTTCAGAACTCCACCACGCATCACTGAATCTGTCCGTAAGCATGGACTTCTCTATTCTAGCCCCCAACCACCATCCTACTTGTTATGAATTTAACCACTCCTGGCAACTCATGAGTAGAACTGCGTAACATTTGTCTTTCTAGATCTCCTTGACTCTATCCCACCAGCAAAGCCACCTGTCCTCAGGGTCCTGATAACTCAAGCTAAGATGCTCTTGTTCTATGCAGATAATTTTCAGGGTTCCCCACCTTTGGCTGGTGCAATAGCATGACCATGGACTTCAGGCAGCCTTGCTTTAAAAACCTGTTCCTCTGCCATTGAAACTTGGTGGCTTCAGCATGGAGCTTAGGTGCTCCGAGGCTTAATACTCATCTCTAAAATTAGCACTTCCTCTTGGGGATAGGATGAAGGATTAAGAGTTTCCATGAAGGAGAAGATGGAGAAGTTAATGAGTAGTCCGTGATCATGTGAAGTCTGATTGGACCAATTTAGGTCACCTGCCTTGAGCCCAAGGCAGCTCTAAAGGAAGAGAAGTGGAGAGAGATGAGGTTCCTGTGACAGGCAGTTCAGGTAGAGAAGGGTTCGGATTCTAATGGCTGGGGAAGCCGGTGGGGACACAGCCAGGTGACAGATCAAATTTACACCTCTCCAGAAGACTCTCATAAAGAACGGATTATGAATGGGGCGATTGGGTGTTGAAAGGAGTGAAAGCTTTTTGTTACTTGCAGCTCCTGGTTCTTTTAACGGAGGGCGGATCCCATTGTATAAAAGACACTTTCGTCTGGCTCTGGCAAAATCTGGGCACAGATGCTGGCAGAACTGAATTTCAGTGTATGAGAAAGAGCAATGATTTATTATTTTTGGCAATTATTTTCCTGAGAGAAGGAAGTGGGGACAGAGAGATGGGCCAAGTGAAGATCAGAAGATGAAAGCCTATGTTTTCAAAATGCTAGGAGGCTTTTGTAGTAACGGGCTTATGGAACTTTGAAGGTTTAGTTGTGTGTGTGTGCTGAACTGTAAGATTTTCCAGCTCCTCAAAAGTGTCAGTAGTCTTCACAATGAACTTAGAATGAGAGGGAAGGAGAAAAGGAGGGAAGGGGGGAGAGAGAGAGAGAGAGACAGAGAGACAGAGAGAGAGGCAGAGACAGAGAGAGAGACAGAGAGAGAGACAGAGAGAGACAGAGAAACACACAGAGAGAAACAGAGACAGAGACAGAGACAGAGACAGAGAGAGACAGAGAATGTGTGTATTATAGCAAAGGGCTCTGTCCTAGGTCTGGATTAATGCGACAGGGGACACAGGGAGAACCTAGATGGAAAATTTCAGACTCACCTAGAGTGAGTAGTTAGAGGTGATTCTACAATGACAAACTCCTTCACCTCCCATAGGAACTTCTAGAAAATTGGAGGGAGGGGCAGACTTGGGGAGTCTGTGGATCAGAAGTTTATAACCTAGAATTTAATAATTTAAGCTATCCCTAGCTGACATCAAACCTGCAAATGCTTTAAAGCTTGTGAAATAATTTTACTTAGTCTAAAAAGAGAGTGAGGCTGGTAATCGGACTCTGCGGCCGTTCACCGAGAAGACTAATGATGAATGCCTGAGGACTTGGATCTCAGCTCAGGGACAGTGTTCCAGTTACTAACTTCCAGTAAGTGGGTCTTTTGAATGACATGATCTTCTTCGGAAAGGTTTTCCATGTGTGAAAAATGAACTGTTACCAAGTCATGCTCTTGAATTATCAGAAAAAAATTTCCAGCTCAACCAAGGCAAAATGAATTTTTCCACACTGAGAAACATCCAAGGTCTCTTTGCTCCTCTAAAACTACAAATGGAATTCAAAGCAGTGCAGCAGGTTCAGCGTCTTCCATTTCTTTCTAGCTCAAACCTTCCACTGGATAGTTTGAGGGGTAATGGTGAGACTATAGGATTTGAAGATATTCTTGGTGATCCATCCCAAAGTGAGCTCCTGAGGGAAGTGCACTTGATGGTAGAATATAAGTGTGGTTTCTGTGGGGTGTGTGTGTGTGTGTGTGTGTGTGTGTGTGTGCTGTTCATGAACCAGAGGGGGGCATCATGTTGTACTTGTCTTTTGTTATAATTTGACATATACGACATTAACAGTAGTCGCATCTGAGAACTTTTGCCTAGTAAAAAAAAGGGAGAAAAAAGAAGGAAGAGGAAGAGGAAGAGGAAGAGGAAGAGGAAGAAGAAGAAGAAGAAGAAGAAGAAGAA
>NDGN011551764.1:9248-29410 GCA_002564285.1 Tympanoctomys barrerae | reverse complement strand
TAGATATACAGCTACTTTCTCTCAGTTCACTGAGAATAAAAGTTTGTACTAATATTGTTTAGAAAAGATCACATCTGCATCTTGTCCTCTGACTACTATAAAGACAATACTATGCAATGTATTTATTACTATAAACCTCTTACTAACCTGTTTTGAAACTATTTCATCATTATTCTATCTTTTTTTCTCATTAAAGTGAATAAAAATTATAATAAAAAGCATACTAAGCTACTATGAGTCAGAACTACCTGGGTGCTAGTCAGGTGCTAAAGGCTTGGTCCCCCAGGGGATCCCAGCAGTGAGAAACATCAACAAATATTCATAATACAGCACAGTAATTATCAAACAGAGGTGCCTGCTGGAATACACCTTGCTCTCAGGGCCTGGGGAAGGTCTCTAAACATGCCAAGATGAAACTGAGATCTGAAAGGGAAGAAGCTAGGGCAGCCCAGTGCCCCTCCCTGCCTGTACAGTAGGACCAGTACTAATTTCCACTCTGGAATACCTGATGGGTCCAACATGACGTTCAGGTGAAACACAGCCCTGGAAGGGCGTAACACCTGGCTTTCAGTCTCTATCTTTACACAGGAGCTGACCGGGACCTCTGTCTGTCTGTCTGTCTGTCTGTCTGTCTGTCTGTCTGTCTGTCTGTCTGTCTGTTATGACCCATGAAATCAGCAGCCCACAGAGGAAGCAGTCTGTGTCTTCAGCTGTGTTAGCAACAGTCTCAGCAAATAACATAGTGAAGACATCGGCCTTGTGAAGGAGCCTGCAGTGCTGGCTACTTCATCGGGGAATTTCGCCCTGCAGCAAAGACTGAACCAAATGTAATTTTTCTCCTAAAGTAGTTTCCTCCCCCTCACCGAATGATTTATGTCTCATTGAGGGCCTTTTCCCCTGCATAGCCCATCTGGCCTTCCTGCCTCAGCCTGCAGGGCGGGTGTAGTCCTGTGTTTGCAGCTTAGCAGACGGTTTCTATGGAAATTAAAACAATATTCCAGCTATTGTGGAGCCGCATCATTGCTGATTTAATAAGGAGATGAGACTTGAAAGGAAGTTTGGAATTAAATATCAACAACCTGGGTCCTTGGAGACAATGACTGGCTTTCATGAAGTTGTTCCTTATCAACCATAACAAACAAATATTGCTTTTGTATTAACAACATGAAAGAGAGTTATTTCGCAAATCCTTAGTGGAGGCTGGAGTAGATAGAATCAAGCCTCTTCAAGAGCTTACTGATGATTTTCAAGAAAGAGAGCCAAGCAAAATTTTGGATAAGGATTGGAGAAAAAAGGCGTATAACTCAAATAACTGCATGCATCAAATCTCTGCAGTGTCACTGGAGGCCAGGCTACAACTGCTTGTGATTTGCACGGTTTGTTAACTGTTCTCTCAAATCATCAGAAGGACTTTGCAAGAAATTAGGATATGGAAATGCTTATTTAGGGAGAAGAAGAGGATAGCATCCACTAATAGTTCCCAAATGCTGGTAAAGAAATTAACCACAAAACTGCATCTCCTTTAGAGCTTCTCACCAGCTTTTTTTCCCTTGCTTTTGCTGTGGCTCATATTCTGAGGCTTTTTTATAGTACATGAGACATTTCATCACTAATCTCTCTCCATGTCTCTCTGTCTCTGTCTCTGTCTCTCTGTCTGTCTGTCTGTCTGTCTGTCTGTCTGTCTGTCCTTTGGCATTGATTTCTCCTCTTTTTAAGAGAAGTTGTATTGCTTTTATCCAGTTACAAATGCAAGGAATTGCAGAGAATGTGGAAAATGTAGCTGAAGAATACTGTACAAGAAAGCACAAGTTTCCTGTCATCCTTCTGCTCAGACATACGCCACTGCGAAGGCTGTGTGACATTTCCATTTCGTCTTTGCCATGGTCAACAGTGTGAGCTTGGAGATGCAGTCAGAATTGTACTAGTGGAGCTTGTGGAGGTGCTGACGCGTCTCTAAACCTCAGCTTTCCTATCTGAGGAGTTGACAGTGCCCACTTTCAGGGGGCCAAGGGACCAACTAAACCAGAAGCAATTTTTTTTTAACACAACTGTTCTTCATATCAGTGTTCTTCTCGCAAGTTTCTGTGGTAAGCTCCCTTATAAAAATGCCATGATTTATTTACAGGCCACTGTTAATATTTCATTTGGTTTATACATTTACTTTGAAAATATACATGACATTCTCTTAAAAGTAATCACTAAGGGCTAAGGATAGAGAAGTGCTTCCCCAAGCACACACGAACAAGGGTTTGATCCTCAGCATCATAGAATGTGGCAACAGCCGTCACTGCCATCCGTCCTTCCTTCTGTTTCTCTGCTTGATTCAGCCTTCAGGTCAACTAATTTACACCAAATACACTGGGTAGATACAATTGCAGCAGTCACTGAAGAGAACAAGGACTGGGCTCCACTTCCTCACACTCAGAGCTGAGCTAGTGAGGCAGTGTAGAAGGGGGTCAGGATCAGAAGATGTGGGTCTCAGACTCACCCTCCTGCTTTCCTTCCACTAACTGTGTGATTTGGCCAAGTGACCTAATCTTTTTTTCCTCATCTGAAAAAGGATATGATGTTAGTCCTTTCCTCCAAAGACTCTTGCCAATTGATACTTAGAAAGTGGTTTTTAAATTGCCTAGTACAACACTATTCAGGACTCCATCTCCCCAGCCCCTCCAAGGAAGAAACAATGCAATGCCCATGAGTTGATAAGCAGAGAATCAAAACCTGGGTTGGCCAAATAGCTCAGTGGATTAAAGCACCTGCAAGCAGGCGCAGGGGCCTGGGGTTTGGTCCCTCAGCCTGCTGTGCTGGCCCCACCCCTGGGTGTGCTGAGATGGCAATTGAGACTGGGTGTATGTGGCATGGGCCTGTAATCCCAGATCTTGGGACGCTGTAAACAGGTGGATCACTATGAGTCCAATCTAGTAGTGAGACCCTGAAGACCCTGAGGAGCCTTCCCTAGAAAAATACAAAAAAAAAAAAACAACCAACTAAACAAACAAAAAAACCCACCTGATGCATACGTGGGATTGAATACCATCCCACCGCCGGAAGGCGTATGTTGCTGGCACCTGCAAGAGCATGCATGAGCCTTGCAAACATTACACAAGCTGAAAGAAGCTGGAAATATCCAGAAAAACTAAATCCAAGAGACAGCAGATCATGACTATCAGAAGCTGGAGGAAAGGGGGTCAATGCGAGTGACAGTGTCAGTGGTACAAGGTCTAATTTGGGGGTGGAGGAGTGTATAATTCTGTGAGTGTACTCAAAACCATTATATTGTACTTTAAACTGGTTAGAAAGGTAAAATTATATGTTATGTGTCTCTTGCCACAATTGCAAAAATCTTGTGACAGAGAAATGCTTTTGGGGATGCTAAAGCTCTGCCTTGTCTCTTCCAGCCTGTGAGAACCCCAGCACTTTTGTGGGCACCTATTTTTCAAGCTACAACCACTTCTTCAATACCACCTTTTTGAGCACCTGGTATGTCTCTGACTGCCACATACCCCGTGCTCTCTGAAATCAGTAAGTGCTTGTTGGGTCCATGGATGAATGAAAGAATCAGAGAATGAGAGTGTAACTATAGAGCTACTAGCTCTTATTAAATACTAATAGGCCTAGGACTAGCTAAATTCTTTATACTTAAGACAGATTTCCAGAACGATGAACGTACATCTCCCAACAGATAATCACCTCACACTCCAAAGTACACCCTTTCCCTGTAAATTCCTCCCTCCTGCCTTCCCCTTTATTATTTTTTTCTTTCTTTCTTTCACTCCCTCTCTCCCTCTCTCTCTCCTTTCCTTCCTTCCTTCTCTCATTGTTCAATTTTTCGAGACAGGCCTCACTATCTACTATAGACTAGCCCTGTACTCTGTTGCATAAGCTCTCTTGGCCTGCCTCAGTCTCCCCAGCGCACCACTATGACTGACACCTGGAAGCTCTTAACCATACCTTTATTAAACAAGCCATTGTCTGGCTTAGTAGATGTCACATATTAAGCTGTTGACAGGTCCAGGTCGTGAATGAGCCCAGCATTCTTCTCATCCACTTAATAATGCCATGTCCACCTCTCCTCTTGGCTGCCGCAGGCCGTTTTGCTTCCTCCCCATCTGTGCTTTGCCTAGCATGCCAGAAAAGCTTTATTTGCAGGCTGACCTTCTCCCTAATCACCCAGTCTTCCTTTACTTGTTTCTTCCCCACTGTAATTTCCAGGTTATCCTCTTGTCCTTTCTCTTTTCGCCTGTCAACAAGCCTTGCCTCCACTTCATGAACTTCCATTCTCTAAATACCTTGCATTGTTTTCATCACTGTCAGATATGTATTTATTTTTAACTTCCTCCTCCAAGCTCAGGCATCCTGAATGCAGAATAAGTGCTTCCAAGCCTTTCAAACTGTCTTCCTTATTTGCATTATTTGCCCTCCAATTTCCAAATCATTTCATTGAAGCATTGCTACAATTCATTCTGCTTCTCCAGCACACAGCTAAACACACACACACACACACACACACACACACACACACACACATTTCAAAGAAAAGAGAAAAATTCAAAAGGCTGGCAATCTACCTACAGGCCAAATACAACTGACCACCTGTTTTCTGTGAATAAAGCTTTGTTAGTACACATCAACACATGCTCTGATACACTGTAGTGTTTTTGCTAAATACACTTGAATAGTTGGAGCAAATATATTATAACCCACAAAATCTAAAATACTTACTATCTGGCTCTTTACACAAAAAGCTCACACACTGCAATGTTAGGTAAATGAGACATCTCATCTCATCATTAATTTTACAAACTCTTTGCTGACAGAACAAACTGCCAGGTAAACTGCTTTCATTTCAATCCCTCACACCATTTTCAAACTCTCCGCTGCGCACCCTGCACTCTCACTAAAATGTTCCCTAAGGGGAAGACAGCCTGGCTTCCTGAACCTTCCTGGGTGGTGTGTAGGAGAAAACTGTATCTTTGACTATAGACTCCCCTCTGTGACAAAGTTATGAGATGTGGTCATTTATCAACTGCATTTTTTCCTTCTCATTCAATATTCATTTATTACACAACTTTCCATTGCACTGGCTTTATTTATTGCTATAAAGTGCTAAGTGGCAGGATATGGAAAAAAACCCCAGAGGATAAGGCCCCTCCCCAGCCCACTGGAAACTCCACATAAGCATTAGTCTTTGCTTTGGGGGTGTAATTTAGACTCCTGGAGACACAGCAAGTGGTTCCACCTTCAAGAGAGATCACTCAAATAGTGGCAAGCAAACTCCAGGGTCCCGAGCACCTGCATTAAAAGCCTATGTCTTTTGCCATGATCCTTTGGATTCTGTCTGCCCTCAGTGTGTATCTTTCAGCTCACCTGCACCACCAGCCACAGAAACCGATAAACCTGCCCTCCCGCGTGGGGTGAATCATGACAACTGGGCCGCTCTCCACTTCTCCCTTCCCTTGATCTATCACCTGCCTTCTTTCCTAGGCCTCAGAGCTTCTGAGGTTTTCTGCTTTAGCTACTGTGTTCACTTTTAGGCTTGACAAATTTGTTTTTCTATTTTGATCTAGTAAACGCCCCATGCCCATTGTCTAAAAATTCCTGCTGATAGACACTTTATTTTGGAAAATCCTCTTAGTCAAACCGTATAAGCTGCTGGATCCCCTTCAGCTCTTGTGCTTAGCTGTCACCAGGCCGGATGGGAACAGCAGTGGCTCATAGAGAGCAACCGACAGTCCTCGGGATTAAGTGTTGACTGTGTCCATTTTTGCTATATGATTCCAGGAATTCAAGTCACTTTTCCAACACCCTGCTTCTTGTCTATATTATGGGGAAATTATTGTCAATTTTGTACAGTTCTCATGAGGATCAGAGACATGATTGTCTTCTATAAATGGAATGGGTCATCAGAACACACTTCCTGAACCTCATATTCATGTCCCCAAATTCAGAGAAAAATAAAATTCTAAAGATGAGGGAAGGTACTTGTTGGCTAAGAGAAATTCAGACCTTTGAGTTCCTCTTACAACTTCAGCTTTCTTCCTTATGTTTTTTGTTTCCAGTTAAGATGTGAAATTCTTTCTCTTTGTCTTTTATTTACTCCAATTACCTGGGTCCAAGTCTACGGTTACCTCCTCCACAGTCAGCATACTTCTCTCTTAACAGAATTTACACAAAAGACTCAGTGGCTTTCTGTGCCCTGGAGTCCTGCCCCCGAAATCTGAACTTGGAAGCATCCATCCCACACTCAGCATCTCTACAGCATAAAATGGCCTGAAAGGATGGGTGTAGTTCAGAGGCAGAGCATATGTTTAGCAGTGGTGAGGCCCTGGGTTCAATTCCTAGCACCAGAAAAAAGGAGGAAGGGAGAGACAGGGAGAGAGAGAGAGAGAGAGAGAGAGAGAGAGAGAGAGATAGATAGACAGACAGAGGGAGGCAGAGAGACAGAGACAGAGACCACGCAAAACCATCATAGGACTTTTAACTGACAGATGGTAAACAATGTGTGGATGTGCACAAAGATTTATCTAGAAGATTTACCAACCTCTTGTGTATGAGAGCAAAACAAGAGAAAGTAAATATTAAAAAAATCAAAACTAAAAACATACATGTTCAATTAAAAATAATTAGAATTAAATATGTGGCACATCACCATGGAGGAACACATGGCAAATTAGGCTCTAGAAGGTCTTTGAAGTTCTGTGAAGATGTCTCCATAATTTAAGCTTCAAGTAAATCACACAGAGTTTCTGGTCCAGCACACTAGGAGGTTATAAATCATCATTTCTTTTTTTCCCCCTCCACACAAAAAGAAAGCCGGACACAATAAAAAAATCAACAATTCTTAAAGCTGTAGAAAAATGAGGCCACAGGGCAAGCTATTTCCCCCAAAACTGAAGAGACAGACACACAGACACAGAGAAGCACACATTCCTAAGCCCAGACTCATAAGCAGAAACCTCCCCCAGAGCCAGTGCTGGGAAGGGAATGGAAGGTGAACAGGGATAATGCTAAGAGGAAAAAAAAATTGGATACCTAGTTTTAGGAGGCCCTCGAGAACTGTTTTAGTTTTATCTCTAAGTGTTCCACCAGGTAAAAATTGGAGGAAAAAAATCCTTTCTCATTTCTGGCAGGGAGAGGAAAAAGGAAGCCTTTTGAAATATACCACAGCATTTTGTTGATAGGAATAGGCCTGCTCTCTAGAAAAACAACTCTACCAGAGCCTACCCTACTCGGGAACAGAGAACTCCCCAACACAAGCCAGCTCTCTCTTCCTGGAATTAGGAAGGGAAATTACAATGCCAGGCATCTTACAGTCATCCTATTCCATACAAGGAAGGGTAAAAAATGGGGGACACTGGTGAAATTCACAGTTCAAGAAGATAGACTAAACAAATGACTGAGAACAAAGCATAGGGCTATAGGACAATTTCTTCACACATTCCAAGTACATTACGGAGTTCCTTCTACCAAGCACATCATATCGAGCATTCAACAAAAATTACAAGGCGTACTAACAGGCACAATACACAGATGTACAAAAAGACTGAAAAAGCAATAGAATCAGAGTTAGATAAGACAGGAATGTTGGAGTTACCAGAACAGAAACTTTCAAACATTATGATTAATATGCTAAAAGCTAAACTAAGGAGACAAATAGAAAATCTAAACATGAATCAAAAAAGTACTGAAAATCAAAGATGTTGCAACAGAAGTAATGAATGCTTTTAGTAAGGTCCTGGGTAGATGAGGTACAGCTGGGAGAAAAAGGTCTCAGCTAGAGGATATAAAAGAAATTTCTTCAACTGAAAAGCCAAGAACTATGGCACTAGTACTAATGGCATTATACATGCATATTGGAAATACCAAAAGAAAAAAGTGGGTAAGAGACACAGTATTTGAAGCAATAACTGAAATTTTCCTAAAATTAATGTCAGATATAAAACAGATCCAGTAAGTTCAGAGACCATTGGGCAGATAAATGCCCCCCAACTCCCCACCCAATCTATACTTGTGCATATTGAACTTCAGGAATCCGAAGATAAAAAAGAAAACCTTGAAAGAAGCCAGAGGGGTATCCTTACCTACAGACAAGCAAACATAAGAATGGTAGTAGAGTTCTCTACAGAAATCAGAAGAAGATAGAATGCAATATTTATTTAAATTAATTATGGGGGAGAGAATAACCTATACTTCTTTTCTGTCAAATTATCTTTAACAAGTGAGTTGATAAAAAGGCTTTTGCTTGGGGTTCTATCCCTTGTGTGCCATGCTGGCCCTGCCTCTGGGGTACACTGAGACTGAGATTGAGACTGGGCATGGTGGCACACGCACCAGTAATCCCAGCATGTGGGAGGCTGAAAACAAGAGAATTACTATGAGTCTGATCTGTGTAGTGAGATCCTGTAGTAAATACATAAAAAGAAAGGCTTTTGCCAGCAACAAAATCTGAAGGAATTTATTTCCAGTAGACCAGCTCTGAGAGAGATGTTAAAAAATTTTCAGAGTGAAGAAAAATGATAAGAGGTCAGAAACTCAGATATACTAAATCTTTGAAGAAGATAAAGAATTGGTGAATGAATAAATGAAGGTAAAATAAATATTTTATTTATACATATGTGTGGTTATGTGTAACTGCAATGAATGCAAGTAGCGTCACAACAGATAGGAGGCAGAAATTAAGACTATTTTGTTATTATTGTGCTTGTGAAGCAGAATAGTGTCATTTGAAAGTAGACTTGGATTAGCTATAAATTTATATTGAAACATTGGAGCAACCACTAAAAAAGTAAAAGTAGAACATAATGATTATACTTAGGAAGGAAAAGAATTGGAATCATGCAAAATGCTAAATTAAAATCATGAAAGAAAGATGAAGGATAGAAGCCCAAAATAAAAATAACCGAGAGGCACAGTGACAAATAGATATCATTGACAAATGTGGTAGACAAGAATACAACATATTAATAATCACCTTAAGCCCAATGTGATGGCATACCCCTGTAATCCAAAGCCACATCAGGAAGAGCGGCACAAATTTGAGGGCTACACAATGAGGGCAAGCCCTGTCTTGAGTAAGACCCTGTCTGGGGCCAGAGAAATAGCTCAGTGGCACAAGCTGCCTGACAACCACAAGGTCCTGAGTTGGATTCCCAATATAGGAAAAAGACCCCGTTGCAAAGAAAGCAAAACAGAACAAAAGAAAAACCCCTTAATTTTCAGTAATCTAAACATGCAAATTAAAAGGCAAAAATAATCAGTGTAAAACAAAAGTGAGACCCAACTATGCTGGCCACACGAAACTGATTTTAAAATTTTCCATACATTAAGAAGTACAGGAAGATGTTAATACTTTTGAGAAGAAAGGAGAGGGAGCTATTTTCACCTCAGAAAGAACAGATAAAGGAAGGAAAGTTATCACAATTAAAGTGTTTATGAAATGATAATGACACTCTAAGAAGATAAAACAGTCAGCAACGTTTATGTACTGAACAATCTGATTTTGAGCATCAAAAAACAAAAGGCAAAACCTAATAGGATTGCAAAGAGAAACAGCTGAGTTCAATCTGACACACTTCCATAAGAAATGGAGGGAGCCTGCAGGTTGAAAATAAATAAGGGCTCAGTTGAGTCAAACAGCGCTGTTGGTCAGCTGGACATAATGGATGTCTACAGCCTGCTCCATCCAGCAGCAGAGATTGTGCATTTTCTTGACACTGATATGGAACATCTGCCAAGAAATGCCACATTCTGAGCCATAAAACACGTCCTGGCTGGACTTGATGGCGTATGCCTCTGACCCCAGCACTGGAGAGGCTGAGCCAGGAGGATCGCCATGAGTTCTAGGCCAGCCTGGGATACATAAATGAGTTCAAGGACAGCCTGCACTACATAGTGAGTCTCTGTCTCAAAATCAAAAACAACAGGGGCTGGGGAGATGGCTCAGTAGAATAAGTGCTTGTCTGGCAAGCTCAAGGGCTTGAGTTCAATTGCAGGTTCTGAAAAAAAAAATCAAAAACAACAAATAAAATACCACATCCTAACATAATATTTAGAAGAGAAGCCGCAGCAGCCATATACAACATCTATATCAGTCCACAATGTAACAAAACAAAAAATCAATAACAGAAAGAAATCGGGAAAATTATAAAATACTTCGCAACTAAACAATACAATTCTAAGTCACACTAGTCCAAGAAGAAATGAATTTTGGACTAAATGAGAATAAAAATACAACTTATCAAAATCTCTTAATATAGCTAAAGTAGTATCTAAAAGAAATGTTATAAATTTATATATTGAATGTGTATATTAGTACAAAAGAAATACACAAAATTTAAGTTACCTCCTTTGAATATTAGAAAAAAAGCAAACTAAATCAAAAGAAACCAGAAGAAAAGAAATTTCTTAATTTCTTAAATAATATAATAAATACATAATAATTAATAAATAATATAATAAGTAAATGAATAAGTCCCTTTCTAACAATTAAAAAATAGAGCAAAAATCAACGAAATTAATTAGCATGGTGGCATATTCCCGTAATCCCAGAACTCTTGGGAGCTGAGGCAGGACAATGGGAAGTTCAAGAGCAGCCAGAACAATTTGGCAATTCAATAAGAGCTAACAGAAAATAAAAATAAATATGAATAAGAATTAAAAAGAGCTGGAGAGGTAGCTTAGTGCAAATGTTCTGGGTTCAAAGAAATTTGAAGAAAAGAAAAAGGAAAAGAAAAAAAAATCCATGAAATTGAAAACAAGAAATTAGTAAAAGAGATCAACAAATCCAGAAACTGATTCTTTGAAAAGATCAAGAAAATGATGAGCTTCTAGCCAAACTAAAAAAGAAAGATAATAAATGCCAAAAATTATCTATACCATTAGACTGGGATAGATATATAGATGAGAAAGAAATGAAACCAGCTTTGTTCACAATGATAGTCCTTTCAGCAAATGGTGCTAAAAGTTGAAGGAATCTCTATTTTAAGTGGCTTTGCTCAATTATTATTGTATTCATAAATCATAACATTACTTTATACTTCACAAATATATGCAAGTGTAATTCTTTAATAGGCAACCAAAAAAATTTAAAAAGAGGGAAACCACACGTCACTAGTATCAGAAACAGAAAGAGGAGTGACATTACTGATTCATGAATATTAAAAGAATACTAAAAGAATGTTTCCAACAATTCCATGTTTATAAATTTGATAACCCAAATGAAATGGACCCATTCTTTGAAAGGTATACTTTACTAAACTCATAAGAAACAGAAAATCTGCTTAGGAAGACACAGGGACCAGGGTTTGATTCCCGGAGTTCCCTGATGGCCCCACCCTTGGGACACCCTGAGATGGTTAATGAGACTGGGCGTGGTGGCACATGCCTGCACTCCGAGCACTTGGGAGGCTGAAAACAGGAGAAATCACTATGAATCCAATCTGTGTCATGAGACCCTCTAGGCCCTGTACTAAATACACTGAAAAAAGAGAAAGAAACAGAAATTCTTAAGGTCCACCTCTAGTAAGTAAATTGAATTAAGAATAAACCTTCCAAAATAGAAAGCATCAAATCCAGATAGGTTCACATGAATGCTACCAAACATTTAAGAAGAAATATAAGAATTCCCTATAACTTCCTCCAGAAATAGATGCACATAAGTACTTCTTACCACATTTTATGACTCAGAATTTATAGGAACAGCATTATCACAATACTAAAACCAGACATAGACATTTTATGACAAGCAAATTACACACAAATATTTCTCATGAACAATGATAAAATAATATCAATAAAATATTAGCCAGTTGGATCCAATAATATTTAAGAGCTATACACCAGAGCCAAGTGGGACTGATCCCAGGTTTGCAAGGCTATTCACATTTGAAAATCAATTAATATAACAGATATCAACAGGCAAAAGAAGAAAATCACATGGTCATATCATTAGAAGTTTTAAAAGCATCTGACATATCCACCACCCATTCATAATTAAAACTTAGTACATTAGTAATAAGGTGGGACAGCTTCATTAATTAAAAATACATATAACAACCCGAACTCTAACATCAGACTTAATGGTAAGAAACTTAAAATCTTCCTGCCAAAATCAGGAATGAGGCAAAGAAGTCCCCTTCTCACCACTGCTCTTAATCATGAGACTGAAAGTCCTCACTAACGCAAGTAGACAGATCTATAGATGGGAAAGAAATAAAAGCAGCTTTGTTCACAAATGACATGACCATGTATGTGGAAAATCTAAAGGACCAAAAAAAGTGCGTCCTCCTGGAGCTAATAAACGATTTAATGAGGCTGTGGAACAGTAGGTTGATGTAGAAGACTCAACTGCTTTCTTACATACCAGCAGTGAACAAAATGAACCTGAAATTAAAATACAATATCACTCACAATAATACCCCCCAAATGAAACACATACAAATCTAAAAAATGTACACAAGAGCTATAAAAGGAAATCTAAAAATTCTGATGAAAGAAATTAAAGAGAAACTAATGTATATATATTGACAGAAGATGCAGTGTTGCCAAGAGATTGGTTCTTCCCAACTTGATGTCCTGGTTCAGTGCAATTCCAACCAAAATCTCAGCAAATAACTTTATGGATATTGGCACATTGGTTCTAAGGCTTACATGTAAAGGCAAAACATCCAGAAGGGTTAACACAACATAGCCAGGACCAAGTCAGGACTGATGCTCCCAATTACAAGACTTACTATAAAGCAACAATAATCATTACAGTGTGGTACTCTATTGGCAAAAAAATTGTAAGTAGCAAAAAGAACAATTTTACATAGAAATAGTGCATCTTTCTACCTTTTTTTGGAAAGAATATTATACATGTCATGCACACAAGTATGGGAAGTAAATATATCACTGTGTTAGCTGCAGTTTAGTTTTCATTAGAAGACTAACAGGTAATGTAGTTTATATTTGTATTTTCCTTTTGCCTACCTGTATCATTCATGTTTATTTCACCAATTTTCTATTGTGCTCCTACACAGGCTGGGTTTAATACATTTTTTAAAATAAGTGAGTAAAAGGGGATTCTGGGACTCCTCATTCTGCTAGTGCACCTTTGCTAGCCAGGTTCCATTGGGCCAAGATCACAGAAACCTTCAAAAGGACAGTGTCCTAACCAGTAACCCGCAGCTGGTCTACAATTTCCTCACAAACTTCAACATATTTCAAGTTTTCTCTTACAAACTGTTTGGTCAACGGGCACACACCACTAGAGCCTGAGATGGACAGTGAATTTATCAGGGGCTGCATCACAACAACTGACTTTCACGTCTTTGGCCTACAGGTTACGCTGTCAGACACTAATCCAGTTGATTGAGCAAGTCAAGCCAGAAGGACAAAGTAAAGAAAACATCAGGTTGTGTTAATTATTGAAACTGTCCTAGCGATTTGATTTAAAACTGTCTAATTGCTATTTGTTTATCAATAAAACTCTGAAAAAAACCCCAAAAACAAACAAACAAAAAACCCCAAAAAAACAAAACAAAAAAAGAAAACATCAGGATTTGTAGTTTATATACTGTCTATTCTAGCTTATGTTTTTTAAATTGAATTTTATAGCAGTCATAATGTATTAATGCAGTCTCTGTGTATGTGGTTTCTACATATGAACGTGAGATATCTATATTTATATATTTATATCTATATAGATATAGGTATATAGATCTAGATAGATAGATATAGATAATTACATAAATAAATATGAACCGTGATCAATTTTTGGATAGTACAGCGCAATCAAAAAATTTTGTATGAAAATGTTTGTAAACATTTTAGACTTGACATTTTAGTTTATACAGTGTATACATCGGTCCAGTTTACTCCTAGAAAGGATGAAACCACAGCTCAGCAAGAAGAGAGGTAGGCGCCTAACCTAAGCTTGGCAACAGAGGAAAGATTGAGTTTAGAAGTTGAGACTGTAATCCCGTGTCAGGTTTCTTTTGTGTCTGCTTCTTCTCATTGTCCTTTGATGGTGTAGATCTGGTTTTCGAACGTCATAGGATTCCGTGCAGAATGCAGTTATATTTTAACATTCCACTTTTCTAGAAGCTTAATTCAAACATGCCTATACACTTAAAGAGACCTTCTGCCTCCTCCAGAAAATGCCAGGCTGAGCCTGCAGTTACCAACCGCAGTCTCCTCAGCCAGACGTCCTTTCCTTAGTGAGCTTTACCCACATCTCACAGGGCCACTACTGCGGGGATAATGCCCACTGGAGATTAATCATGAAGAGGATCAGTTATAGTAGCCTCTGAGAGAAACCATCACAGACAGACATAGACATTACAAGAGCCATCAGCAAAACACCGTCTCCATGGACCATTACTCTGAGGGATCTCTGCCAATCGCAGCATTATTTAGAAGGCTCGTTTTTATGTTCCTCAAATGCTTACTGTCAAACTAAACCAAAGTTTTGAAAGGATTTTAACACTGCTAAATTTGGGTAAAGAAATACACTTCCATCTCAACTATGGCCTGTGAGCCAGGTAAGCAAAAGAAAAAAGATTTTTTTTCCTTAACCAACAACACAATGTACAAACTTTCCTTTGTCAGCACAGCCTTGTAAAACTCATTCACACTGCAGGATGTAGATCTGATTGCTCTGAAGGCCTTTGTAAATCTACAAGGCTATTTTCAGCAGTTTTCCATTGTGCAGGCAATTTCTCAGAAGCATCTTGCAAACTTGTACCCCAGGGCAAAAAAGACAAATAGCAAATAATAACATGGTAAGAGCCACGTCTATTTGTTTCACAGTCTCCCTCTCTACGTACTTAGAGCCCCTCTGACTTCACAAAGGAAACTGAAGTGGACCACAGGAGCAGCAGGGAACTAGGATGCCCCACAGGTTGCCATCGTACATGCTAACACACTGGCATGACCATTTGGCTCTTGGAAAATCCTGTGTCATTCTTCTCCCATTAATACAGTTTTTGCTGCTAGGAAAACTGACTATGTTTCGAAAAGCCTCCTGTGAAATGATGATAAGTACTTTTTGCTTAGAATTGCTTCTGTGTACTTCAAAAATCATAAACAAAATATTGCATGAGCCAATTGTGGCAAACTTTAGTAAAACCAATGCCTATCATGAAAAAATCTGAATGCATTACTTAAAAACATGTTTGTGGGTAGATCCAGAACTATAGGATTAGCTCCTAGGGGTGCATTAAACCTGGAACAGGGCATTCAGAGTATAGCTTGGAGACATTTTTATTTTACCAAACAGTCATGCTACTTAACCTTTTCACAGTGTTTTTAATAAAATAATTTACTTAACTATATCACATATAAAGTTTATTTTTATTTTACTGAGACATGTTTGCTTTTTTCAAAAAAGTTTCTTTTGATAGCTTTGTGACCAATTTGCAAGATCTGTTTCGTGGCACTGTGCTACAGGTGCTGCAGCTGGTCTCCTAGCGCTCCTGATGGATGGGATGGTGGCAAAATGGGGTAAGGTTTCAAGACTTGATGGTGGGGGGAAGGAAGGTCTGTCTTTATCCTGCAGCACATTAACATGGTAGGAGCTGACACCATGGTGAGACTGGTTGAACTGAAATAATGAAACAGTCTCCCAGTATGCACGGAGCAACGGACACCAGAATCAGAATTTATTTTCTAGATCCCCATAGTTACTGCCCATATGAGGTGGGACTGAGTGTGTCAATTCTGGATACCAATTTCCTTACAAGTACAAGTATTTGCTGTAAAGGGGATATATATATATATATATATATATATATATATATATCTCCAAGAAAGTTCGTAAATTGTTAGTTTCTATCAATTCTGTAGGTGGCTCAAGGCTGGGGACAGGACTACCGTATCACAGAATCAAGATTAAAAAGCACAGTAGAATAGAAAGATGAGCTAAGATAGTGATGAATAAAGAGGGCTGAAAAGTAAAATTCAATAATTAAGAGTTTTTCTTAAATTTTGTTTTTCTTTTAAATTCACTTGTAGCTACATACAATGGAGTCATCCCGGCTTAACACCAATTTATATAAACATTTTCTGAAAGGGAGCTTACTACAAAAACAAGAGTAGGACACAGATACTTAATTATCAGGTATAATCCTGCATAACACAAGCATGTGCTGTCTCCTAATCCATAGAAGTAAGTAGCCTAATGCACTTTGCTGCCACCCCATTCTGCCTGGAGCAAGCACCATATTAAATTCTATGCACTGTGTTTTCAGAATAGACAGGACAGCCTGAAAAGGAAGCTAACGTGGTGAAGTGCTCATTTCAGCTCCCTTGTTCGTCAGTCCCCTCATCTGCAAAGTAAAAACAGTGAGTGACTTAAACATCACAGATACTCAATCCTGTGCAAGAGAGGTGAAGAAGTTGGGAAAACTAAAGCTAATGTAGAAATTTAGTAAGAATGGGAAAACTGTCCAACACATAAAGGCAGCTAAAGGGACAGTAATCTTTATGTCTTGAGTACTTGCGACTTTCAAAGTAGGCACGGTTCTTATTTTGCATATGAGAGGACTGAGGCACATGGGAACTAAGTTACAAGTCTACACTCATGTGACCCAGGGCCAGCTCTTCTCCCCAGTGGTCCACCTCCAGAGCTGGGAGAGAAATGAGAGCTATCTGTCAGATATTTCTAGCCTTCCAAAGTCATGATGAGGTGGCCCTCCCCCACCTCTTCTGAAGCTGGCTCTGGGCACACATGATTTGTCTAGGCCAATGAATTGTGAGCTTACATAATCTTCATCACTTTAGAAACAGAACACAACTTTCCACATGCTCTTCTCACCGCAGATGGCAGAGCTGGAGTCTCCACCAATTTAGTTTTCTAAGAGACAATAATGAACAGATCCTTGGTGGAAAGTTGCAGGAGCAAGAAATAAACTGTTACTATTTGCTCAAAGTTACTGACATTTAGGGATGCTTGTTACTGTGGCACCACTCTAACTTTTCAAGCAGACCCAAGAGCAAATGGCAGAAGCAGGCAGATTTAGACTTAATTTATTTTTAAAGAAAAGTTGCCTTAAAGTTGTTTGATGAGATAGTGAGCTCCCCAACAATGGCAATGGCTAAACAAAGGCAAAACCTGCTTCATGAACACAGTCTGAGGTATCCAACACATATTGAAACCTCCAATGTATCAGGTATTCCAGCCACAAGGATAAATACAAACATACAACCTTTATCCCCATAGAAACAGCCATGAATTACAGTAGACTAGATAAGCTCAATAGAATTTTTTAAGCAGTGTGATTCAACCAAATGAAAGATAATAGCATGGCCTGGATGCAGCCAACAGCAAGCCCCAACTTACAAATAACCACGTAGCACTAGAAATCCTGCTGATGCTTAAGTTGTATTATTATTTTTCAATTAGGAGCCAAAAGTATAGGGTTTATGAAAGGGAGGGAGATGGAGAATTGCTGGGTTTCAAGGAGGAACATTTTTTTCCTTTCTCTAGTTACTGTTCTTCAATCTTGCACACCAAGCATATTATCTAGCTTACATCAGGGGTGTTCCAGCACAGGGAATACATTGACTCACAGCAATTGTTACTGACCTTTTCCATCACTTTCCCCACCCTTTAGAGCCACGAAGGGAGCACTTCAGTACTGATCAAGTCAGAGCTGAAGAAAAGCAGTAGCTTTTTTATACAGGTTTATACTTCAGCTCAGAAATCCGCCAAAGCTTTTCCAAGATAGCAGAAGTTTTCCCTAAAAGGGCAATTGGGCAGGGCGTAGACATCCTAGAGGAATACCATGAGGAACTGAGAAAGTGGAAATACCAAATTACATGAGTGATTCCAAGGGGCACCGACATTATTTCACAAATAGCACCTTTATACAGCGCTAACTTCAGTTCTTGCTTTCCTGGTGGTAGCCGGAGTTGAAAGTTTGTTTTTTTTAACTTTTCAAAATCAAACAAGGGAGATTTGCTGTCCTTTCACTAGCTCATTGCTTTTCAGTGGAAAAACAACTAAGACCTGGGTAAGCATTAACTGTAATTGTTCAACATTTCCATTTCAGGTTATTATTCACCATGGTATTAGTGCAGAGTAATATATGCAGATGGACTCGCAGCCATTACTAGGCCAGGGTGAGGGCATCTGATTACTATTGTTCCCCAACCCAAAAGCATCAGTTTGAACTTTGAATCCCACAGCCTTGCCCAGACTGAATTTATCAACTCCGGCTCTGATGGTATATGAAAAAGAATAAATACATGAATCAGAAAAAGCTGGATTTCCATGCCCTCTCTTCCTCCACCAGTTCAGCGTGGCATGAGGCTCTCTAAAATGCTTTAGCTCAAGTAAGAACAGCAGGGAGTTTTGCAGCTCATGCGAGTTTAATGTGCATCCTTAATACCCTGCTCTATTTTTTAAAACTATATAATAATATTATTGCAGAGACAGCTGGATCCCGGTGACACCAGGACTTGTACGCAAACACACTCTTACAAACACAGATGTGAACTGAGCTAGGACGGGAGCGAGGCACAGAGACTGGGGTGTTTAGTCTAGCGTCTCCACACTCGAAAGTTTCAGGAGCAGAGCTGATGTTTGAAGAGAGAGAGGAGACGCTCATCCTGTACTTTTATCAGAAGTCACTATGGAGATGACCCCGTTTTCCTAGCATCAGTGTGCTCTCTGCCCCAGTGACCCGGGCTGAGAATGAATCCAGGGCCAGAGAAGGCCAAGACAATTGTGCTGTTGGTTCTCAGATGGAGAGTCAGGAAATCACTAAGGCTTCCCAGGCTGGCCAGGCTGACACACCCACCCAGAACGAATAGCCCACGGTGGGGAAGCAGGGGAGCCCAGGGAGCAGGGGGCCTGGGGCCCTTACAGCATGGACACAAAGATGCTGCAGTGGGGGACACGTGCGAGTCCGAGGACAGGGCTAGGAGGTCGCCCTACACTCAGAGGAGGATGCCTTTTTCCTCCACTCTAGTCCCCCATCCTCTTGCAAAGTGAGCTAGAGAAAGTTGTGCCCCCAACCCTAGCGGGCCGGACTGGGACAGGGGACTGGAACAGTCCTAGAAGAGACCCGGGCCCCCTTACCTTGTCCTTGGGACCGAGGTTCTGCAGCACCTCTTTGCCCGTGGCGCTCCGGATCTCCACCCCGGCTGGGGCGGGCAACGCCGCCGCGGGCTCCCCGCTGTCCTGCCGGCCTTGGCCCTTGCGCGGGGAGTCCCTCTCCTCCCCAGACCGGCTCCCCGTGGCTCGGGCGCCGCCCTGGCTGCTCCTGGGGGTCTTAGCGCCCCGCTGCCCCACGCTCAGGGCATCGAAATCCAGCGTCTTGCTCTCGAAGGCGCCCTCCACGTTGCAGAACATGCCGCCGTACTTCTGCCTCGGGACCTGGTCGGTGGTGCCCGGCCTGGCTAGGTACACGGGCAGATCGTCCTCGTGGGAACTGTCCCAGCCCCTCCGGCCCGAAGCCATGGTGCAAGCCCCACAGAGGCCCGTGAGTTTGCTTCCCCGGAGGCGGAAAGGGCAGCCGCCGGCCGCGCGCGCCGAGCCACAGTGGCTGGGGCGGGAGGAGGCGCTGAGCGCTCGCGCCAGAGGCGGCAGTACTGCTCCGGTTCCTGTCTGTCCCCTGCGAGCCAGCAGCCCGCGAGCGCGCGGCGGCGCGGGGCCCCGAGCTCTCTCCCCGCCGGCCGCACCTCCTCGGGCACCCCCAACCCTGGCTCGGCCTCCGGGGCTGCGGCGGCGCCGGTGCGCATCACAAGCACAGCGCGGACTTGGCGCGCACTCTTCCGCCGCGCCACCCAGCCGCCTGCCCGCTCCCAACTTGTTTCCACTTAGAAGCAGTCCTGATGGCTCGCAAATGTTCACCCTCGGAAACTCGACTCACGCGTGTACACCTACTCCAGTCTACACACGCCGACTCCTTACTGGGCCTCTCAAACTCAAGTCTCTGAGTCTCCCATGCACAAAAATAAGTAGACCCAAAACTAAACAGACAAGGTCACAGTTCACGATGAACACAAACAAGTTATTTCCCACAAGACTCAAAGCCAGGTGCGTAACTCCAGAGTGCCTGACCTTCGAATTATCACTTCACCCAGGGTCTATCTCACAAACCTGTACTTCCACATACATAAATTTCCGAATTGAGTTACACATTATACACACACACACACACACACACACACACACA
>NDGN011551762.1:3401-18650 GCA_002564285.1 Tympanoctomys barrerae | reverse complement strand
TGTGGGGTGATCTGTATCCTTTCTGTTGACTTCTTTCTAAACTACTCACACTCAGGGAACAGAATTAGTAAATATGGCACCAGTCACCTCTATGCTACCTACGGGGAGAATCAGTTTTCCTCCTTTGGTAGAAAATTTGAAAATGTATAAAAGATGCCTTTGGGAGATTAAAAAAGAATTAAGAGGGCAGGCCAAATAGCTCAGTGGATTAAAGTGCCTGCAAGCAGGTGCAGGGGCTGAGGGTTCATTCCCCAGGCCTGCTGTGCTGGCCCTGCCCCCAGGGCACACTGAGACAGTAATTGAGACTGGGTGTGGTGGTGCATGCCTGTAATCCAGGCTCTTGGGAGGCGGTAAATAGGTAGATCACTGTGAGTCAGATCTAGTAGTGAGACCCTGAACAACCTGTAGACCCTTCCCTAAAAATAAAAAATTAAATGTCATGTCCACATACCAGCTCCCTACTATGAATGTAATCATGTACGACAAACATGTGCCTATTAAATAAATCACTAAAAAGATTGCTCAATGATAGGCAGCAAGAAAGTAACTATATAAAAAGTGATTGATACAACAAAACTTGGGGAACACCTATACATTCTGATCACTCTATTGAAAACAAGATCACTTTCAAAGTTAGCTAAGAAGAAACCACAGAGAAGTAGCAAGAAGATGTTGGTAGAAGGTTAAAAAAAAAACCTTTTTATATTTTTATGCATTCATAGCTGAGGATAGTGATAGATTGTGCCATGTCATAAGATATGTGTTATTCAAGGTCATAGAAGCTGATACTCTTTTTCCTACACATCTGTTAATTAATTTAAATTATAAAACACGTTGCTGTTATTAAATGTACAAGTGTGTATTTTTTTCTACTTATTTATAAAACTAATGCCCACATCTTGAAATATGAAAACTACTTTGTGCAGTGGCAGTATCGTGGCCAATGTGGTTTATCCAAACCACAATTATTGCTAATTGAAATATGAAAGCTATTACTTAGACGTAAAAAATATATACTCAGCATCATGGTTTCATCATTTGGAAAACAACTTGGCCTAGAAGGGTTTTAATGTGTCCTCTGATCCCAATTTGATAGCTGTAGTTTCATTTCTTCAAATCCTAGTCTTAAGGGGTAAGTGGAAGTTAAAGATCGCCATACCTGCCAGTCTTAGAATGTGTGTGCACACATTTTATAGCTTTTATTAGGTGCTCTTTTTATTACTTTTATGTCCCAGTCCCTGGTGGCCACACTCCATTTTTAATAAGCAGGAAATCCTATGAAGCGATTGTGCCATGGTTGCATTAGACTAGCAGGCCAGTTCCTGAGCCAAAAGGTCAACCCTGAGCTCACTGAGGGAACTGGCAAGAAACCAGGCTGGCTCAGCCTCCCAATTTTAAATGAAGGCCCTTTTATTCTGCTGCTCATTCAGAATCAAAGAAATTTCAGTGCTCATTCACTACCTTGGGAGATGAGGGTAAAAGGAGAGGGTGCATTTTGCTGTTCATTACTGTGAAAACAGAAGACAGCTGAGCTGAGCATTGGTGAAGCAAAGAGGTCATGCAGAGGATTATTCTCATCACTGCTTTTATACTTTTGCTTATGGATATAAAGTTTTACTCAAAAAATAAACAGCCTTCTCATCCTCAAAGCCACCAAAGCCCAGTAATGTTTCCTATTTTAGAGGCACATTGCCTCTGCTCAGTTTCTCTTTTACAGATAGGAACATCTGGGCTGGGAAGTAAGCACATAGTACAGGGAAGCCTCACAGAAACCCTAAATAATCTCATTAGCATGTCTGCCTCTGGAAAATATGTGAAAATGTTTCCAATATAGGAAATAATTAGCAAGAGACAAAAAAAAAAAACCCAGGACCTCAAAGCTACAGAGATATTGGTCCTATTTGGAATGATTAAAGGTGAGGGATAGGGAGTGACCTTTGGGAACATAGTATATGTATATACCTGGGTGTGTGCTGAAGTGTTTCCTTCAGGTCTGAATAAAACAGTAAGTAACTTTGGGTCTACAGCATTTTCTTCTAGTACTATGCTGCTCTCATGTCACGTCAGCTGTGGCTGGGGGGTCTTAGGATGTGGGAAATGTTGCACATGTAGGCTTTGCACAGGACCAATGGGAGTCCATTAATGCCTGAAGTTAGCCAAAAAGGTTCGGAAGGAGCTAATATAAGTAGCTGTGACTCAGAAATTCTATTTATCAGGTCATGCACAAATTGGCAGGGTCCCCCAAAGTCAGTGTAGGCTTCAGGGTCTGAGAGTTTTGATGTTCCACTCCGGCATCTCACTGCACTGCTGCTTGGGATATCCATGAGGAAGAGGATCTCTACCCTGGAGCAGAATGTATACACAGACACTGTTGCTCATGTTCTTTCTTGGGATTGCAGGACAATTTTATCTAAAATTACACAATCGTTTGGTTGAACAAATTGTTTGAATCTACTTCATTTCAATAGTTTAAAGTAGTGACTGGGCTCAAACTGATACTCATTGGTTCTCTCTGTTGCTGTGGGCAACAGGTTGGACCTTCAAGAACAGATATCTGAACAAAAATCCAAATATTGGCCTTGAAAATAGACTACAAAAATGCCTGCATTCTTCTCTTCCCAAGGTGTAGCCTTCTTAGGGACAACAGGATTGAAAAATATGGTTTGGCTTTATTTCTCCTCACTCAAATTGAGGACAGATAAGTTGATGCAGTAGTAAAGATTTTATTACACCTTAGTTATAGGTTTAAAAGAAAGCTAGAAGGCAAAAATGCCTGTCTCTTCTCACTATCATTAATACAGCAAGATCCTTCTCCTATAGGAAGAAACCAAAGAGAAGGTAGGTTCCTCACTGAGCCATGCTCCAAAAAGAATGAGGTCCCTTCCAGTTGTTTCTTTGTTTGCTTGCTTTGTTGGTGTGAGAAACATATATCTTTTGAGGAACACACATCCATCTTTTCATAATTTACCAAAATAATCACTGAGCCTAACCATTTTCACTAAGCACCCATTTATGCAGGGCTGAAATGTTTAGGAGGATGGAAAAAGTGTCAGAAATAGTTGACTCCACTATACACTTACTTGGAAACAGAAAGAAATTTCCGCTCTCCATTAAAAGAGGGGTCAATAAATATCCCCCTTCCACAAATTCTAGCTCAGTGATATTTAGGGAGACCAGCAGAAAACAGGATATTTATAAAGTGCCACCATTAGTGAAGATACAGCAAAAGATGCCACAAAAATGAAAGAGTCTCTACTTTTACAGATCAGGACAAAAATGTTGCATAAAATCTAATAAAATACATTTCAGTACAGGATAGTGGAATGAAAAGTGAAACTCAAATTGCATAATGAGGTATATAATTGTTGTCTGGTTCAGGGAAATGAAAGAGTGTCATGGGATAGATTCAGTGGAGGAAAGCTCTTTAGAGGAAGTGGTACTTGGGCCAGTATGAGTAGGAAGAAAAGGGAAAACATACAAATAAGGACACATAGGACGATATGACAATGGGTTGTTACACTGCAGAAGAGGAAGGAAAGAAAATTCAATACAGGTGGAACGGGCCAATGTTAAGGATACTAAAGGACAGTATACAGTTGTAGAGTTAAGGGACAATGTAGAGTTAAGATGGAAACAGTTGTTGAGGAATCCCAGAAGCCAAGAGGAATCATTTACAAACACAGGTTGTGATAAGTCCTGAAGATTATTGTGGATATTCTACAAAGATACCTGCCAGAACAAATCATCCTACCAACTAAGTGGTCATGGGCCATGAAACACTTGAAGTAGGGGAGATTCAAAGTTATGGATTAATCTCTGTGATATAGAGTTTATTATTTCTTCTCTGATGGTATCCTTTGGACAGGGATGAGAAACATTCAGTACTTACATTTATCTGCTTCTGCTCAAGAGAACTTGCAGGATTAAAGGGGAAGACATCGCAAGAATGGAGAAGACACAAACTAGAAGTCTCTCTTCACTGGAAGTAGACTATAAATCTTGTTTTCTCTCCCCTCCTCACTGACAGCACTGTCATGTGAGGTGAAAAGAGTCACTGGTGGACCCCTCAGCAATACTTACAAGTCCGAAGTTTGCAGAAACAGAGTGGTGACAAACCAAGCAGTTGCTAGATGGGCAACTTCCTTAGTCGTGTGTGTGCTTTACTTTAGCCCCAGCATCATTAGTGCCCTAGGCTGGCTGGTCAAAAACTCCTGCCCCATCCTGCTGCTTTCATTTTACTCCTTCACTTTTGAAAGGTTTTCCCAACCAAAGTGTCACTTTAACTCTTTTCTTAAATAATTTAATTGAGTCATAATTTTCATGCCATAAAATTTACCTATTTTCAATATAAAATGGACTATTTTTAATAAATTCACACAGTTATTCAACCATTGCCACACTCCAGATTTAAAACCTGTCCAGCAGCCCAATAAGATCCTTCATATCTGTTTTCACCTAACATCTCAATGATACCACTTGAATGATAGTCTAGTGATCTCATTATTTCTTCATGCTTGGAAGCACACAAGCAGAAAGCAGGAAGGGTAATGATCCTTACAGGGTGAATAACAACCAAAAGAGGTAAAGATGAGACATATAGGAGAAGTCAGAGCTATATATGATTCACAGCTTTCCTGAAATCATCAAATAACCCAAAGGCAATGCCAGAATGCAGTCCACAGGGAACAGCACTTCACTCCTACCCCTCATTGAAAAGCCAGAAGATTGTATGGCTGCACTAATTGCAACTTGACTGGTGCAAGGTGCAGAAACACTTTTTTCCCAGAATGCTTCATACCTAACACTATGTCTTATAGAGAGCTAATCTTTTACTTAATAAATATGAAACTAAATTTAACTGAGTTGGAGAGATGGGGTATTAGAAGTGGGGAGATGCCTTGCCATGGACATGTGTCACCTAGGAAGGATTTTCCCCCTTCCTAATGGCCTCTAGTCTTCTTTTTGATAACTGTGCATACTGCCATGTGTGTCCTTAAAGGAATAGTGATTCCAGCAGTCCAGGAAACCAATAAATCAGATTTTCCTTCTACTGGAACACATTTATGGATGAAGATCATGATTTGTACACTCCTTAAACCAAAGAAGCCAGGTCAGAAAAATTGGTGAGATATTCTCGCCACAACTGTCTTGATCCAACCACAACCAACCTGCTGTGAAGCAGGTGCTGTGCTTCCTACACCTTGTCCTTCCAGAAGCCTAGTTATCCATAATCCAGTTATTCCGCTTCAGTATTCAGAATTGTTTTCTGTTACTTACAACTGAGGAGCCCTAACACCTTTGTGCCCTTTACAGATCATGACAGCAAAATAGGTGAAAGATTCTAAGGGTCTTGGGGTGACTACCGCAGAAGGCATTCCCTGGACAAAAGTCATGTGACTAAGGAAGCTATTTCTGGGAGAAAAGTGAATCCCAAAGTTTTGGACTCCCTTTGTGCATCTACCACCAAAGATTTCGGTCACTTGCACTTTCACCCCAGTGGACAAAGAAAACTGGTTGCACATTTCCCATAAATGGATTGGCAATAGAGACTATTTTAAGACCTAACACATGAGGATGAATAATTCTCACATGCTTGTCACTTCACTGAGACAACAGGCACCACGTCTTGTCAACCAGTTGGTCTCACTGCTTAACCTGATGCACGTGCTGCCTGGGCAAGTGACTCAGTCTCCTCTAAGCGCATCTTGCTGCCTTCTGCATAGAGAGCCACAGCTATGAGTCAGCCCTGCCCAGAGCCAAGAGGCTTGATTCAGTACCACTTTCTGTCTTATAATGCTGGGTTCAAAATATCCAGTCTTTTCTCTTCAGTGCCAGTGTCTGAGTTGTTAGAAGTCACAGTCCAGTGCTGCCTTATTTAAAACATTCATTTTTAGAAATCATTGCACTCCTCAAAAATAAATAAATAAAGAGAAAAACATCAATCCATCCAGATAATAGCAAAATGATAAATGGTACAACATAGCATGCTAATGTTAAATGCCAACCTGGTGGTTCAGTGCCCACTTTATTATGATGAAAACAGTATTGGAAGACAGGCGTCAGATGAAATGAGGACTGAAGAAATGTGCTGTGGTGTCAAAACTACGAGTTTCCACTCCATTTGTCATTGAATAAAAGCTAAGCTCTTCTGATAGATACACATTTTTGTTAGCGCTACTTCAGGCTGATACTTCATCAAATTGCTACAACTCTTTCAAGTGTGAGAAGCACAGGGTTTCTTCTTTGAGAGAAGCCATAACTTAGTGTATGAGAGCTGAAACAGCAGCATAGAAGCTAATATGTTAGCAGCATAGGACAAGCAGTGTAGCCCATTACTTACCAAAGGGCACTGCTAGAAAGACTTGTAATGCACTCGGTTGGAAGGGATCTCAGCCATCACCGCCAGGGCTCCCCCACTCAAAGCTGAAGCCAGCCAGTTATAACACACTTATCAGATAATATGCAATGGTGTCACGTCTCATACTAATGCTATGGTAATTCTCCTTGTATTTCAAAGACTGGGAATCTGAGCTAAGAACAGGAATAGATTAGGAGAGTTTATTCTGCTTATGCTGAATCCTCTTGTTGCCCTCTGAGAATGGAAATATGTCATCACAGTTCAGTTTCCTGAGGTCACAGAGATAAGACAATATCGACTGTGACTTCAAACAGAATCATTTATAGATAAAAGAAGGCTCCTCCATAAAAGAAAACAGCTTTTCAAATAGCCTTTCACCACAGCTAGTAATAATTTATGCTTGGTGAACAGGAAAATATGCTGAATTTTTTCATTTTTGCTGTGCATCACCTATCAAAAGGGCAAGCAGATAAAGAAAAAATGGGGAGTGGGTAACATTGGTATTTGTAAATATGATAAAAAGGCTCTTGTAATTCCTCCTGGTTGCAAATGAAGAAAAAAATGCACTCTAAAAGTGGCAGAACATAAAATTCTTATTCTTGTCAAAGCTTCAGTTTCTGGCAATTTACCACATAGATTATTCCAGAGACTGGCTTTTGTCCTCCAAAATAATTTTGTGCCATTGAACACTGACCAAAAAACTGTCACAACAGGTGATCTCTGGTGGTGACAGAGTGTAGCCCTCTTTTGCCATGTTTGGCCCATTTTGTCTCATCTTCATACTCATCTCCCAGAGCCGGACAGCAGTTTACTGTCCTCTGCCAGCCAAAACTTGTTACTCTCAAGCCCAATTATTCCTGAAGTGAAATTTTGTCTTTCTGCCTAGTATCAGGACATGTTGTAAAGTGTTGGGGTTTTCAAAACCCACTTCGAAATGAGAGATTATTTTTATGTGCTCAATTCATGATCTCTCCGAGGGAGTTGTTAAAACTCCTTACATTTAAATAACCATTTAGAGGACATCTGTAATTTTCTGCTCCATGGAGCAGACAGGGCATTAAGTACAGCATGAAGTTTAGGAAATTAACTGGAATTAAAGCTCAGATAAGTGGAAGTCTTAAATCATATGCCACTCTCATGTGTCCAACATATCAGATAATAAAGTCTTTAACATAAATTAAAAGTGTAACATGAAATTTTGATTATGAAGGGGAAAATGTTGTTTGGGGTTTAGAGTTTGGAAAATTCATTTTATAGACATATATATATATATATATATATATATATATACTTTTTTAAAAATCATATCCTATAAGTTGAGCTGAAAGCCCTTAGTGTAGTTTTGTAATACTATCGATGGCTCATTTATAAAAATTACAACTTAGTAACAAAAATACTGAATTTTAGAGGCAATGGCTTCTTCTTGAGCCCAATTTTTTGCCCAGTTAACTCTCAAAGAGCCTGGGTAATGCCACTCATGGAGAATTTTTGGTGTAGCTGGATTAAACCTGAAATTTATAAACAACCACCCTGGGATACATCACAATCCCATCCTGGACCAGCGGGAGCCAAAGAAAGCAAGCGATGAAATTTCTTCTTAATCCCATAGGACTCTGTGGTGGTGGAAAGAAGACTAACTGGCCATAGCAGGTGGTCCCCTGTGTTCTGTCGGTTGGACCTTACCTCCCCTCAGACTGTCTCCCCGAGTACAACTTCAGTAGCCAGCAGAAACTGAAGGAAGGCCATCCACCTGTGAGCTTGGTAAAAAGACTTCCAGAAAGACCTCCCCTTCAGAGGCCCAGTGCTCTCTTCATTCTTGGAGAGTTAGGAAGCAGAAGCAGATTTGTTTGTAGTTTTTTTTGGTGTGAAGCCCAGAGGTTAGTGGGATGCTGAATGGAATAACAGCTTCCAAAGTCTCATCTGACCAGAGCTTTCTACAGCCTCCTGAGGGTTCTTTCATTGTCACAACTCACACTTAAAGGTTTGAAGTCTTATTTTGCATGTTTGACTTTTTTCTCATTAAGTTATAATCTAGGGGTGGGTGTCTCTGTTAATTTAGCACTCACACGCATAATCCCAGCATCACATCATGAATTAATCACAAACTCTAGAAGTCTGCCCCATGACTACATGAGGCTTTGCGGGGACAGCTACACATAAACCATAACATTCCACCCCTGAGCTCCCAAAGACTCATGAACATCCCTTTATGCAAAGGCATTTTAGCCCATCCCTAAGTTTCTTTTTTTTTTTAATTTTTGTATTTCATTTATTTTTGTTTTTTTTATTTCATTTATTTTTGTTTTCTTTTTTTTTTTTAGTAGAATAGTTTTTTTTACTCCTAAGTTTCTTAAGTCCTAATGACTTCAGTATTGCTGAGAAGTTCAAGTTCCAAGTCTCCTCCAAGATGTAAGGCAAACTCTTAGCTGTGAGCCCCTGTACAAATGAAAAGTTAAACACTTCCAACATTCAATGGCACAAGAAAAACATTGCCTTTCCAAAAGGTACAGACAAGGAGATACAAAACACTGGGACCAATGCAAGTCCAACATTCAGCAAGGCAAACATTAAGTCATGTAGTTCCATGTGGAACATCCAGATCAATCTGTAATGAGCTGTGAGATCCAAAGGCCTTATGTGGTTATGCCCCTAATGGCACTTCTGGGGCTATAGCGCCCATGGCTTTTCTCTTAGGCCTGCTTTGCTTCCTCCTTGTAGTTTTTCTTAGATGATCCACATTCCTGGCTTTTCCAAACTTCTGGGGTCTCCACTGCATTTTAAGTTTCTGGCTCACAACTTCACACACCTCTCTCTCAGGGACACATTGCCTGGCCTCACAGGGCTTCTGAAATCTAGATGGAAGCCTTCTTAACCTCAGAACTCTAGCACTGTGCCCAAAACCAGTGCCATATGGATGATGCCAAGGTCCGCTGCCAACCAGGGAAGTAGCCAGTTCTTCTCTCTTGGATGTATGTGTCTAGTGCCTACATTGCTGAGCACGCTGACCCTGATTCTGAAGAACAAATTCTCTATGCCATTGCTATCCTGAAAACTGGTGTGGCCGCCACCCTCATTCTGAAACATGGTGCTCTGTGGCTTTTTCCTCAGTCTTTCACTTAAGCAGTTTTGAGGCTGCAAGAGGATGAGGATTTGCTGCTGCTTTTGATGTTCTCAGGCCATATTTTCTGTTCTCCTGCTCCTTCTGGGCAATGGAGATCTTCTTAGCTCTGTCTTTGCAGTCCACAGCTTTAATGAAGCTTCCTTTCTGACCAAACTCATAACATTTTAAATCATTCTGGGATCTTTGCTCTTGATTCTCAACATAAATCTGACTAAATGCTCCCAACAATAGCCAAGACACTGCCTCAATATTTAACTGCCTTGAAATTTCTTTTGCCAGATTAATCTATCCACTGTACTTAGTCTCAGGCACGGTTTCTGGATACAAGCAAAATTCAGACAAACCTTCTGCCAAGCCATAACACACATCATCTGGAGTCCAGCAACGAATGCAGTCCTTTTTCTCAGAAGAAACTCCCCAACCTGGCCTTTATAGGCAGGCTTTCTATCAGCCTTCTGGTCTTCTGAGCTCTGCCCAGAATCTCCCATACAGAACAGCTGAAGGCATTCCAGCTCTTTTTTTTTTCAGGTGACATCTCCAGGCCTTTCCTATCTCTTCCCATAACCTCATGGTCAGGTATAATCACAGCAAGTGTGAGGGATTTCCTTAAATCTCTCACAATGAAATTAAGGTAATAGACAAAGGAAGTTCTCAGAGTAAAGATTTCCATGACATATGGTAACACTCAGGCAAGAAATCAGAATATTTGGTTAGTACCCATTCTTATGGTACTAACATGTTGGGGAGAATAATTTTAATTCCTTGTGATAAAACACAGCAACCCTGCTCTGTACTGTAAACATTTTCCAATTTAAGACAAAATGGATCTAAATGTAAATACATTTGCTTTGTTGTTATAAATTCCAAACACTTTGACAATGAATGGGAGAATGGTGTAGCAGAGGAAAAAACTGGAAAGGGTGTGATCCCACCTGGAAACTAGAGAAGAAGAAATGGGATAGATATTATGGTACTAACATTATTATCCCCCACCATTGCAGAGGGCAGCAGTTCATGGGGGCAGCAAACAGCAAAACAATAAGAGCAAAAAGACAGGAGCAGTGGTGGCGGCAGCAGTAGCAGAGGCAGAAATCAAGCCTCTCTCCTTTATACTGTATCCAGGTATCTGGTCCAGGGCAGGCGTAGCACTCACACACATAATCCCAGGATTGGATCATGAATTAATCATAAACCTTAGAAGTCTACCGCATGACTACATGAGGCTTTGGAGGGACAATTAGATACAAACCATAACAATGGGTACTAGCCAGATATTCTGATTTCTTGCCTGACCATCACCATATGTCATGGAAATCTTCACTCTAAGAACTTCCTTTGTCTATTACCTTAATTTCATTGTGAAGGATTTCAGAAAAGAGTGCTTATCTGAGTACATGGCAGGCATTAAGTTTACCCACCAGATACAACCTATCATACATGAGCCCTTATTCATGCCTCTTCATTCATCTCCATATTTTCATTCACTGAGGAAACATGATAAAAGAAAGTCTGGACTTTGGGTCAAATATATTTGAATTACAACTTCAACAACTGGATCCAAATATATTTGGTTTTTAACTCCTTGAGTAAATTACCCCACTTTAGTGACTGTCTCAATTATAAATGGCTATTCTGAAAAGGCAATGTAAATAGAACACTTAGTACTATGCCCAACACATGCCATCACACATATGAAAGACACCAGGTATTATTATTGTAATTTCTTTCATAGGGATGCTGTGTGAAGTAAATAAGAACATCTGTGGAAGACGTGGCCCACTAGAAAGAGCACTTGGGAAAAATTAAGTCCTTTCTGAATGTTTAGATTTCAGATAGAGACTTTGGATAAGAACCCAAGGTATTTCCTATAACTACCTGATTATACATACCTCTCCATCCACAGCAACCCTTAGGGCCCCTTGAACACCTTTACACACACACACACACACACACACACACACACACACACCTCATTTCTTCCAAGTGTTTTGTGTCTCACTGTGGCCATCTTTTCTCCTACTGCTGACATCGATCCCATTTCTTCTTCTCTAGTTTCCAGGTGGGATCACAAATGCTGTCCCTAGACACCCTCTCCAATTCTTTCCTCTGCTACACCATTCTCCCATCCATTGTCAAAGTGTTTGGAATTTATAACAACAAAGCAAATGCATTCACATTTAGATCAGTTTTGTCTTAGTTAAATTGGAAATTATTTATAGTACAGAGAAGGGTTGCTGTGTTTTATCACAAGGAATTAAAATTATTATCGCCAAAATCTGATAAATATGAGCAAACAGAAGGAATATTCTGAGTAATTTCTTCCCTATTTCTTTTGCCTGAATTAACTTTCCAGAAAATAGGATTATAAGGAGAAATTTTCAAGTAGAATATTGTATTCATCCCAGCATGATTTTGAAAAAAAGCCATCTTAGTAAGTTCTTGAGGGAAGAATGTGAGTAGGATATAAATGAATAAATATGAGCAAATAAATATTCAAATGTCAGAAGTATTCTCAATAACAACAATAATGATATCAGTTATAATTTTGTAAGCATCTTCAGACTGTAAGTGTAATGCTGAAGGAAGGTAAATGTGTTTGTTTCCCCCCTTGCCTTATGGCCCAAAGAGCAAACCATGCATGATTTTATGACCTGGCTAGTGATTTGTCCCTTCAGGGAGCTATTAATTGCATCCTTGTAAATGGTGCCTGATCCCTATCAAAATTAGAAATTGCCTAAAACCTGAAAAAATAATGCATTTCATTCCTAAATAGGCCATTAGTGATATTGGATAGTTTGTTATACTGTAATGTAATATTGAAATTCCTAGAGGCAACTGATGTTCAGTAGTGAATTAAAAAGACCAAACCCAACGTGAGTACTTGAGGGATGAGTGCAAATACTCCTGGGCAGCAGGTTATCTTTTATTGGTTGTATATCAGCAATTGGCCTTTGCACAATAAAATCATTGTCTCCCAAGTCAAAGAAATCCAAACAAGCCCAGTAAGAATGTATTTGGTAAGTACAAAAGCATACAGATGAAAAACTAACCTCTATTTTGACTAGACTGGGAAAAGAATATATATATGAAACAAAATGTCAGAATAACGACCAGCATCCTCAAAGAAAGTAAATGAACTATAAACAGCAAGGCACAGATTTTATCCTCACAAATTATAAGCACTGATGCATAAGGTAACGGGAGCAGACATGTACAGCAGGGTTTTTATCTTGCATATGTGCCTGGATAGTCCATCCCTGACTTATTACTACACAACCAATGCAGCCTTTCACCACTTTTCCCAGGAATGCAGAGCTCCAACAATAATGTACCTGAACAAAATAGCATTTTCATATCTCACAGCACAAAGGAGGCTAATTTACGAGCTACTATGTATGTTTCATCAGATAGATAAAAAGAATTCCATGTGTCCCAGCCTGTGCCTATCATGAGGCTTAATATAAATACCTGCTTGAAAGACTGCAGTTAAGTCTATTATGATGCTAGAGTGGCTCACCAACAGCACTAATCACATGAGTATAAAACTACATAGACAGAAAGGCTTGCAAATACTGATTCATTTCTCATATTTTGGATTGAAAACCCCAGTAAATGTCTTTTTCCTGAATACAGTATCTGAATGATAAAAATGTGTGGAAAGCCCTACTCTGGTAAATGTATCTTTCTGTGGCTACTCAATTTCCATTCTGAAGTCACTATAATTATTTAAGGAACTGAGCTTTTTTCCTCCTGGAATTCTTGTTTTCATCAGAACCCACAAGATCTCCAAAGACATGCTGATATTTTTCCTGGAAAAACTCTTGGGACATTGAAAAACAGAAGAATGCAAGTTAGGAGGTATGGGTTATTAAGAATCATATTCAGGTAAAAATATTAAACTTATAAAACTGTAAACTTTTTAAGTCAATATAAGTTTCAATGCATGCACACATCAAAGCCATTCTTATTCTCTGGCCTGACTGATAGGGTTTCCCCATAAAAATTACCCATTTCATCCCAAATATGGATGATATTTGATGCAGAGTTGAAATCAGGTCTCTTGGGTTTCTTGAGATTGGATAAATGTCTCAAAACATCAGCAAATAGTCTTTAAAGTGAGCAGGCAATCTATAAACCACCCTTGTCAATAGGTGGAGGGAAACAGGATGAGATTGCAAACCAAGCAACCTTTGCATGACCTCAGCCCTCCCCCAGCCCAGAAAATAAGGGTTGGACTGTTTGTTGGGTCTTTGTTTGAGAAAGCTGAGAATAATTAGGAGTGGCTGTGTTCCCACCGAGATTGAAAGGAACCACTACCCTTTCATTTCAGAATTGCTTTATATTTGGTGACCTAAAGTTCAAGTAGATAAGATATTGCTATGTTTGAGAATTCAGAAATAATTCACACTGTTACTACATGAGAAAGATAGTCAACTAGAGCACGTGCAGCCCATGGGAGAAGGAGGTAGACAGGTCCAGAAGGACGTATTTCAAGGTGGAAAGTGAACTAAAGGATAGAAACTGTTGGAATAATTTTTACGGACTCTGACATTTTAGCTGCCACTAAAATGAGTAAAGATCACCCAATATAGAATTAGTAAACTGGGCTTCTAATTAGTTGTGCCACTGACTTATTTTGTGACCTGGGAGAATTTTCTTAATCTCTCCAGGCCTCAGTTTCCCTATCTGTATATCAGTTTAAATAATAGCTAAGTTACTGTAATCCATCAAAAGTCTATGGAAAGGAGAAAAAAAGGAAAGAAAAATAAATATACATATACATATAAACACACACAAATATATATACATATGCACATAAGATAGTTAAGATAGTATGCTAATTGCTATTAGCTTATTGAAAGGAAGAGTATATGTCTATATTACTTGATCAATTTTTCATGCCTGTATCTTGTAATATGAGAAACTACTTTGGAGATAACAATACGCAATGTACTACCCACTGTTACTCTCCTACAATCTTGTTTTGAAATTTTATATCATTGTTTGTATTATTTTTTCTTTAAAATTAAAAATCCTCTGTGGCTGTGTGACTGTTATTTATTCTTCATAGATAAAAGAACACAGATGTTAAACATAGTCATACAAGTGGAGAAAGAAAACAAATAGAGTTTCTTCAGCTTAGGTAATGACACTCTAGAGCAGTCAGTGAGAAGCCAGGGAATGACACATCTAGACCCTCAAACCAATTGAATTCAAAGGACCCCTTTGGATCACCATGGAAACCAAAGGAAAGGTGGCCCTAGAAAAGGCTGGAGAAGTTGATGTGGCATTATGATGGGTTTCAGTTAACTCACCCAATTCAAATCCCAAGATAGTCAGACCTTATTTATTATCTAAAATGACTTCCCAAGGTAGGGACCACATACCACCTGCTTCAGAATCACCTGATTTTTTAACTGACCCAGATTCTTTGAACAGATTCTTTGAACTGAGCCAGACCTACAGAATCAGAACTCTGGGGAAAGCACTAAGCAATGTGTATTTCTAAGAAGTTCTTCTAGTGTTTCCTTGCATAATAAAACTTGAACACTTCTGGTTTACAAATGGAAAGAGAAAAAATGGGAAGAAAGCGAAGAATAAAATGCTCAGCATGGTTGACACCAGAAAGTTTGAGGTTCAGAATAGAAGAGAAACTTACTCTTCACTATAAGCTGTTTAACATTGTCTGCGTGGGTTTTTTTTGTTTGTTTTGGTTTGGGTTTTTTTGTAATTTAGGGAAGGGTCTACAGGCTGTTCAGGGTCTCACTAC
>NDGN011551761.1:0-31451 GCA_002564285.1 Tympanoctomys barrerae | reverse complement strand
ATGTGTACTTGGCCAGAGAGACAGGCTCCATAATTTCCATTATGGAGGTTCTAAGAGGACTTTCCATTATGGAGGTTCTAAGAGGACTTTAGGGATCCTCAAAAGGCAGAAGCTCTTGGCTCCAGGGAAAAGCTAGTTGAGCAGGGTGCACCTCAAATTGCCCCCATGTCCATGGGCCTGGGACCCGGGCAAGTGTTACCATTCAGATCTAATGTGTTACCCAAAAGGTCTGTGTGTTCAGAGGTGGGGCTTGGAGAGTGATCGGCTCATGGGGGCACTATATTCACCAGGGAGTTAATCCACTGGTGAGTTCATGGCTAAACATGTTGTTAGGAGCCAGGGCTTGGCTGGAGACAGCACTGCGGTGAGACCTAGAAACACTCTCTTGTCCTCCAGCCCCTCTCCTTTCTTCCTCTGCTTCCTGGCTGCCTTGAGCTGAACAGCTTTCCTCTCCCATCCCCTTCCACCACACCCTTTCTACCTTAGAGCCAGCCAACTGCAGGCCAAACTCTCTGAAACCATGAACCAAATAAAGCTCTCCTCCTTTAAGTGGTAGGTGGTGGATAGACTGGCAAGCGGGGCTCTGCGAGTGCCGCCATTATCCAGATCTCGCGAGTGTGAGGATTGGCAGGCAGGACTCAGGGCGTAGGAAACCAACAGCAACTTAGAGTGTTCGGTGGCTAAGAGGACCGTGGGGGCCGATCCTGTCCCCTGGCCCCTTGGGTCTCCTGCTTCTTCCCTCCTTCCTAGTGTCTGAGGCTGAGGAGCCTTTCTCTGCCAGTCCATACCAGTCCAATCCCTAAGAACCAGGACACTTGAGTGACCTGCCCTAGGATCCACCGCAGGGGCCAGGGTGGGCTGATCAGTCCCCTTCTCAATCACCCATCCTTCTGAACCACATCTCTTCTGCTGCAAGAGACTCTGGGCACACGTGTCCTTGCCTTGACTCAAGCACCTAGCGGAGTGCAGTCTTTCTTGGACAGTCAGGGTTTGAAGAGCCCGCGCAGGTAAAATGAACAACCGTTGTGTGCAATCCTCAGTGTGGCCTCTCCTTCCAAGGCTGGCTGCCATCACATGTTCCTTTCAGGCAGCTGGCTCATATCGTCCCTCTGGCATTGGAATCAAGCAGCTATGGGGTTCAGATCCTACGTGGGCCATTTTCCAGCCTTGTGCAAATCACATCTCCACCAAGTCTCCATTTCCTTCGCTCTGGGCTGGGGGTAATAACCCTTAACTCATTTAGTCTTGTAAGATAACAGCTGGAATCGTGCCTGCCTCTCATAAGCCATGTTCCATTGTTTTTAAAGATTTCAGATCTCCACATAAGAGCCTTCATATTCTCAAGGTTCTCCAGAAAGAAAGAAAGCCCTTGCTAGGCCATGAACCCTCTGATCTGAGGGCACCACCACTATCTTGTGCACAGCTGGTTGAGGGGCTGAGATGGTGTATGTAAAAATAGCTCAATGCCAGGCAAGCAGTAGATGCTCAATTAACAATCTCTATCTTCTCCAAACACTTCCCCTCAAAGAGCCAGACATGCAAAACATGTAGAAAATTAAGGTGATAAAGCCATCCCCCGTGAGGCTCCCTGTGACAGCCTGGAGACATTTTTAGGGGAGGGGGCTGGAGAGTTGGAGGACCCTAGGCGTAGCTTCCTGGGAACAGCTGGCTGATTCTGAGGAAGCTGCCTTGCCCTGCTGAACAGGGTGGGCGAATCCTGCCAGATTTGAGCGCTTCCTGACTCTCCAGAGGGATTCTCTGCTGACAGCCAAGACCCACCCACCCATTAGCAAGACTTGGTGGCCAGAGCAGTGAGAAGAGAAAATCAGCGAAAAGGAAAAAGCCAATCAACAGAGTCCACCCACCGCCAGCAGCCTCAGCGCCCCATCTGGAGCCAAGTCCGGGGGCGGGACCTGCAGGGCAGCACCCCTCCTGCATGGCCACAGAGCTAGCCAATGACACTGCTCTTCTCAGCTCCCAGGCCCCCCCCCTCCTGCCGCACCCGCCTATCGTGTCCGCTGATTATGGCACTGTTCCCTACTACAGCATAAACGGATGCATTATGTCTTTGTTATGCTAATGTCATAGCACGACGCAATTTAAATAGCACTTCCAGAAAAATTAAGTATGTTCATTGACACAGTGAAATGTTTTCACCCTCGATGTAACCTTCACAGATTCTGTACAAAATCCATCAGTCAGTGAGCTATTCATTTGCGAATGCTTAGCAATTATTATGCTAATGCATCACAATGCATTACAGCAAATTCTCTGTAAGTGGCAGGAAGTGCAGCTGCCTGGCACATGCTGCACCCAGACTACAGGGCATCAGGGTACCAAGTCATCATCGCAACTTGAGTCCAGCTACATTTTTTAAATCCTGCCTTCAAAGAGTAGACCTCCCCAGGCTAATGGACTGAGCCTGAAAGGACACATCAACACATCCTCCGAGGTCTCCCCACAAAGAAGTGTATCAGTTAGCTATTGCTGCCTAACAAGTCACTCCAAAATTCAATAGCTTAAATTAATAACCATGTGCCATTTCTCAGGAGTATGTGGATCAATGAGATGGCTTTTCTGGTCTGAGCCAGGCTAGGGAGACTTGACTGAGCTCACTTGTGTGTATGTGGTATATGGAGGCTAGCTAGTCTAGGATGTACTCATTTTATAGCTAGCCATAGGGTGGCTATCAACTGGGACAATGGAGGTGACTTGGCTCCCTCTCCGTCATCCTCACTGAACAGGCATGCTTGGCTTGTTCATACAGCAGGAGCAAAGTTCCAAGAGAAACAGCAGAAGCTTGGAAAGAGCCTGAAATTCTAGATTTAGAATTGGCACAATATCCTTTCTGATTTTCTTGGCCAATGTAAGCTACAGCGCTAGCCACCTTAGAGGAAGGAGGAGAGAGGAGAGATACTTCACCCGCAAGTGGGAGATGCTGAAAAAACATTGCACAGACCTCACCATACAGGGAGGAATAAAAGAACTATTTGCCATCAATCCACTACTAAAGATGTTTGAACACCGAGAAAAGAAGGCAGTGGCTGGGCTCAGTTCCTCCTTCCCATGTTGGAGTAGCATACACCATTAGAAGGCCAGAGAAAGATGAGTTTTTCATGGTTACAGTGACTTCCATGACTCAACTGCCCTTCCAAGTGTGGCGTCTAGCTCCAGTTGAATGGGCCAGCAGCTGATACAGGGGACTCCAGATAGCCCAGCCCTCATGACCACATGTGCCCTAGCTGTAGAGTTGGACTGCAAGGAACCATTTACACTCTTTCTGCTGGGGCCAATGCAATGATCAACCAACCCACAGACAAAATTAGGTCTTACCTATAGCTGAAGAAGTATCCAGTTCTGCTCTACCCATGGTGCAAAGTCTGGTTTTAGCCTGCTGTCAAAAATGATTGAGCAGTGAGATCTAGAAAGAAGGCTAGAACTCAGACCTGCAGTGCCTACATGCTCTCGGTCTAGCACGGGCCTGTCACGTGCCTGCGCCATCCATGTTCTTGCCAGGGGAATTTCTCTGTTCACAGGCTGGGCTTAGAGGCCATGCTCAGTATCACATGTTCCTAGGACGCAGCTGTTTAGATGAAACACAGGCACTTGACCAAAGCAAATAACCTATAACCTAGCTCATCGAGGAGAGTCAACTCAATCAGAATTCTTCTCTTGGGAACCTGAACTAAAAGGCAAGGAGGCGCTGCCAGCCAGTGGCAAATGTGAAAGGTCACAAGGTGTCTTCAGGCCAGGAAGGGCGTGGAGGATTTCCTGGGTACAAGAGTGATGGGGCATTCCAGGCAGGGACTGCAGAGGATGCAGATGGGGAAAGAATAGCCCATGAAGACATACTGTGGATGGAGACAGGGAGCAGAGATAGAGACAGAGACAGAGACAGAGCTCTCCAGAGTCCCTGGTTTCCAGGAGCCTTTGCAGATCTGTGGATAGCCTGGCAGTGAACCCTCCGGAGCAGCACCTTCAGGAGCTCAGTGCAGAGCCCCACAGCTTGCATGACCAGTGTGTCTGCCTTGATGTCCCAGGAAAGCTCCGATTGACAGTCTGACTTTAAAGTGGCAGAGAAGGCAGAACTAAACCACGCACCCCTGTCATGGCCCCAACACAGTTTCTGTGTAGAAGCCAGACAGATACTTAAAAATACCAATCTGGTCAGGTCATGCCCCTGCTCCAAGCCCTTGGGTGCTTTCCACCACTGTGTAGACAGACTCACATAGTCCTGAGGTCTGTGGCAAGCTAGCCATGTGACCTGGCTCCCACCTGGCCCTCCTACTGTCCTAGCTGTGCATTACATGGATCCCCAGATGCCCCATCACTTCTGGGGCAAACCTCAGCTGCCATATGCATCTGTCTTGGCCTAGGGCACTGGTCCTCCTCTCTGTGGTACCAGCTGCAGGCTGGTGGTCAGTTCTGCTCACCCAGGGGCCACTCTGCGAGGTCTGGCTTCCCCCAAGGTGGGCCTGGTCCTTCTACTGCAACACACAGGGCAGAGGACATAGGAAAAGGGGCTTTTCCTTCAAAAAATGCACCAAGGTCCAGCAAAGGTGCAGCTGATGCAGGGGCCCTGGCAGGAATGAGTAGGGTCCTCCGTGCTCACTGTTGACTGCACAGCAGTACAACCCCAAGAGATGGATGGCTCCAGAGAGTGCGGGACACAACAATGAATAAGACGCTAAGTTAAGCTCCACAGTGGCAAAGAATCCCCCCCTTAGCACCTCAGTGGAATGATGTTTAGTTGACAGATGAAAACTAGCAAAATCTAGCCCAAGAAGCACAAGACTATCTTACCCTTTCAGTTCCAGACAAGGAAATAAAATGCATCCCATCCCCCTGTCCTTCCTCCCCTTTCCTGGCCCATTGGCTCAGCCATAAGAGCAGTGAGCTGCTGCGGTGCTTCTAGACTAAGACGATGAAGTTGACAACTGAAAAGCATTGAGTGCACACTGAGCACTGTGCTCAGCATCTGACAGAGTTCATCTCACTCCATCATTACAAGAGATGTCTAGGCTGAGGCTCAGGGTGTGATCGTGTACCCCATGCTCCGAGTGGTGGCTCTGGGACCTAGACCCAGGCAGTCATCCTACAGAACCAGCGTAGAGCTGCCCTCGTTGGCTCTGATAAATCTGGGCCTTCTCCATGAAAGCAAGTGGCTGAAGGCTGGCTTAACAGATAGGGGACCTGCCAGGGCCCACCTGCCATCTGCCTAGGTTCAGGTGACCTCCAAAGGGCACAGGGGACCGCACATCACCATGCCCCCTTGACTGGCTGCCTGCTGACTGGGAAGACAGGATGGTGAAGCAGCAGCCAATGCTGGGGGTGATAAGAGGAAAGAAAAAGGGAACCACCATAAGATCTCCATGTGTATGATATTTTGCAACTTCTCACACAATCGAGTGGGGGCTATATTCCCATTTTACAGTTAAAACTGGGCCTCAGAACTTGTCCAATCATCCACAGCTTGGAAGTGGCCAGGCCTATCTGATGAGAATGTGAATCATGGTCTTCATTTTGCCCGCTGAATCCAGCCTGGCATTTCTTATCACTTCTGTCTGTTCTTCCCAGGAGGGTATACAGACTGCTGACCAAGTTCATGTCTACCTACTAGGTACCAGGACTCCCTAGCACTCGGGGTGTGATGGTGAACAAAGTTCTCCTGGAGCCCAAATTCTGGCTGCAGAATCAGGCCATGAATTGGTCATCCCAGGAGGGATCTCAGGTGGCATGAGATACCTAGCTGAGCTTTAAGGGGGCAGCAGGTCCACCAAAGGACAGGGACACACATCAAGGGACAGCCTGGGAGGCAGTGAGGGTCCAAGTCCTCTCCACCCCTCTCAGCTCCCAAACCCTACTCTCACTGCCACCATTTCTGCCAGCCCAGCCAGATGGATGAAGCACCCCCAAAGGCAGGTTTCCTAAAAATGCAAGGGTCACACTGCAGTTTGTCTCAGCTGGAATGGGGGAGCCAGGGAGTGTTGGGGGTGAGGGCTTTGATGGTCAGGGCCCTGGCAGAGCAGCTGGTGGAGCTGGGCTGTGGCCCATCGAGCCAGATCTCATGCATGCTCCTGTTCCCACAGCAAGGGTTTCTAGCACATCCGGAGAGCCCTGGCAAGGAGGACATGCAGTCCTTGGGAAAGGAGGCCCAGTCCCCAGCTGAAAGCCTCAGGTCTTTGGTCTTTGGTACTCCAAGCGTGGCATGTGGACAGGACAGCAGTGTTGGCATCAGGGGAAGGCTGGCTACCAATGCTGTCTTTACCTGCAGTAGAATCAGATCTGCAGGTAAATGGTCCCTGCTGCAAACTGCACTAGAACTGTCTGAGGTTACCTGGCCAGGGCCAGCATCCCATGGGAGCACAGGGAGGGGCAATACCCTGCCCCCAGGCCAGGCCAGGTCTCCACCACATCACTGGTCAGGGAGAGTGGAAGGGGCAACTCAGGCCTGGAGGGCCTTCCAGCAGGGGTAGGGGAAAGAGGAGAGATGGTGGGTGGGCACCAGAGCTCTGAGGCCCGGGAGGGAAGTGTGCAGGATGTGGAGAAGGAGAGGGGAGTGGTTGCAGGCCGCCGCAGGCTGCTGGCCAACAAGTCCGCCGTGGAGCTGCATCACTCCTGGAGGGCTACTGACAACTCCCCAGGGCCCGATCATCTCCACGGACAATTAAAACCTGGCTGGCTCTCAGGGAGCCGGGCAGACTCGGCCACCTGCTGCTGCAGCAGCTCTTGCTCCCACCCTCCTGGCCACACACGTGGCTGCCTCTTGCACAATCATATGGCACTGCAGTCCTTACACACCCAGGTGCATACCCAGGCACACACGTGTCACTGGCAGGCCCACAGGCCCCTGTGGTCCTGGACTCAAGCACTCTCAGACATGATACACACGTGTACGCACTTGTGCACACACACACACATACACACATGGATTCACAAAAACACCTGCGCAATCCTGCTTGCTCAGGTCACACACATGCACACCTAATCATCACACATGAGCACACTTTCACACTTACCAGGCACATTCATGTTCGCTCACTTCCACCACGTTCACTCATCTACTCCCGCTGAGGGGTGAGCCAGGCACTGCTGGTCAGAACAGTATAAAGAGGACAGCTGGGTGCAGGTGCCAGAAGAGGACCCTGTCAGGCAGCCAGAGCTCCTGTCCCTGAGCCCCAGGTGGCTGCTTCCTGTTTGCACAAACTCCAGAATGTAGGACCTCTGAGACCCACAAAAATGGGCTGGTGTGGACACTGTAGGCCTCTAGGTGTATTTTTACTGGTAGTTTGTATGTTTGTTTGTCTTTTGAATTACTAGGGACAGAAGCCAGGGTCTGCACTGAGCTACACCTCCCCTCTGGCCATTTTGTATTTTGAGGTAGTTTCTTATTAAGTCTCTAAGTCGCTCAGGCTAGGCTTGACCTTGAGCTCCTCCTGCATCTGACTCCTAGGATGCTAGGATTACAGCTGTGCACCATCACACTTGGCTTGAGGGGGTCCTATTTTTAAATGCCTCTGGGCCTAGCAGAGAGGGATGGACCTTCTTGACAGAAGAACACCAAGTGGCTGCAACCCCTTATGCCATGGCAGGACAGAAAGAGAGCAGCGTGAATTACGTTTGGTCTAAATGCCTTCCTGCACGATCCTTCCCCTGCCAACTGAAGGGGCACCTTTGTGCAGGCATCACCTGAGGGCATGGCCAAGATGGTCAGAGGCCTGGCTAGAACAGAGGTTGAGAGGGAGAGCGAGGCTGAGTCGCTTGGGATGTTCTGTCCTTGGGGACATTTCAGACAGAGCCTAGCACCTGTCTGAGAATGTGCAACAGAAGGGGCAGCAGGACCAAGCTGCAGAGGAGGGAAAAGGACCCCAGCCCAGGCTTGTGGCTTGAAGCTGGCAGGGCCTAGCATGTTGGCTGCAGCCTCTGTGAAGCAAGGTGGGAACAGAAAGAATATTCTGGGCACTGACACCCAGAAAGAGAGTTGTCCCCTGTGGAGAGCATCCTGGGCTATGAAGACTGCAGTAGCTCTGGCAGGCCAAGGAGTCCAGGCAAGGAACAAGAGAAAAACGGGCTGGGTGACAGCAGGAAGACCTCCCTTTATCTGTTTTTTGGCAGTACTAGGGCTGCTCTCAAGGTGTGGAGTGGGGGCCCAACCCAGGGGCACACTTCCACTGAGCTACCTGCCCAGCCCTTTGTATTTTTTATTTTGAGACAAGGCCTCACTAAGTTGCCCTCTCTGGCCCTGAACTTACAATCTCCCTCCAGCCTCAGCCTCCTGAGTAGCTGGGATAACAGGCATACGTCACCATGCCCAGGCTAGCAGGGCCTTGCTCTTCAAACCTCTCTCAAAGGGACTGACACAGAGGCTGATTGGGGCCTGCTGCTCTCGCTCTTGTCTCCTCTCCTCCTCAGGCCCCAAGGTGTCACAGAAGCCCTGCCTACTCCCAATAAAGCTGCTAGAAAATCCTGACATGCCCCTGTGGCTGGAGCACAACTCTCTCAAGTCTGCCCAGCTCCTTCAGCTGCTGTGCCTGGGAACACAGACTTGAAGCAGACTTCACAGGCCCATCTACTGAGGTGGGGTGAGTGTGGAGTGGGGCTACAAGTCAGGCATGCTGGAGCTGTTGCCAGGAGGTGTATGTGGACAGGGTATGCACACTCGCCTCTGGTCTTTAGAGCGGCTGAGATAAGCAGCTGGAGTTATGGTTCCTTCTCACTCTGCCCTGGAGGAATCTCAGGTTACCAGTAGAAAGAACATTCCTACTAGAGCCTCTGGAGACAGAGGAAAGGCTTGGGATCCAGCCTTCCTTACATACAACCACTATATGGCAGAAGGAGGCTCACCTGAGGCAGTGCTCTAAGCCCCCAGCTGCTGTCTTTAAAACTCAAAGGAACTGATGCTTCTGGGCCTCTAGGCTGTTATTGGCTTCTGCTGCCATCCAGGCCTTCTCCTGCAAGCTAGAGCTGAGTGCAAGCTTTCCCCTCCCAGGCTATGCCATGCCACACTTGGGACCCTTCTACCTGGTCTCCCATGAGTTAGCACACCATAGTCCCAGGTGATTTCCCTCCCCTCCTCACTGTGGTATCCTTTAAAGAGAGTAGGGTGGATGGTAGTGGAGAAGCATGCTGGACCAGAAGAGGGTGAAGACACAGGTCCCCGGACCACAGCTCCACCCCTCAACTATTCCTCATCTAGCCCAAGAAGATGGGACTCTACCCTTCAGCCTAGAGGACTCCTCGCCCTGCCTTGGGGGACCCAGAAGTCATTTCCCCTTCTCTCAGCTTCTAGGGAGAACTGTAAGAGCCAACTGAACAAAAAAGAGTCCCTGGAGAAAGTTGATGCTTGACTTGAGCAGAGTGTCATGATTCTACAGCACCCACCCAACAGTCTGCCCAACCACCTATTCACCTCTGTGCCCATCAGTCAGTCCGTCTTCTGTCCATCCATCCATCTGTCCATCCATCCACTTCCCCATTAATTCAGGTCATGCTCCTTGGGCTGGGGCTGTGCCAGGCCATGGGTTTAGGAAACAAAGAAGATGAATCAAAACTGTCCTTGCCCTCGAGGAGCTCCCAGCCAGCCTAGGGAGGAAGGAGCCCCTGGAGATAGATAAATGATACAGCAATGTGATAAGTGCAATTACCGACCTATGAACAAAGAGCTGTGAAAACACTTCAGCCAAAGCCTGGAGGAGCTCGAGAAAGGCTTGGCAGAGGAGGTGACATTTAAGCTGAGTCTTGAAGAATGAGTGGCAGTCTTCCAGCCAGGGACAGGGGAGAGCTCATTCCAACATACCTCAAAGGTGTCTTGTGACAGTTACAGCTCCAAAACTAATAACTTTGGGGTTCACACTAAATCCTCTCCAGACATTAAGTTTGAACCTGAAGCAGTCATTGCAGACCTTCAACTAGAAATGGAGACTCACAGAAAACAGTCACCCAAGCTTCCCAAGGATATAACCTTGTCCTGGAAACTTCAACACATTTGTTCAGGGAGCTTGGGCCGAGGGTGTGACTCAGTGGCAGAGCATTTGCCTAGCATGCAATCAGGCCTTGGGTCTAATTCCTTTAACTGAAAAACAAAAATAATAATATAATGAAAGATAAAATTAATTATTTAGACAGCTATATTGAAAACTGGCTGGCTGGGTCCTCCTTCCCCTTTCACACAAACACTTGGGCCAGGCCTAAGTGGAGCAGCAGACACACCACATCCAACAAGTCAGTGTGTGGGGGACGCCGAGTCCACAGCCCCAGATCCAGCCCCACCAGGTGGGCGAGGCTATCCTCAACTTCCCATCTCCCCCGAAAGCAGACCTTGAGACAGGGTTTGAGTTCAAGTAGAAGCTGCTCCTAGAAAGCACTGGTGAAGCCAAGGGAGGCGAAGTGCGGAGGGAAGAAAACAACAACAACAAAACCCTTATAGCTGCGTAGATTATCACCAAGGGCAGCTCAGGCTCGGCCGCACCGGGCCATGCTGGGAGGTGTAGACCGAGTCCTGGGATTTCCCCAGCAGAGAAGCAAGTAGGCAGGGGCGTTCACCTTCCTGCTCTCAGCCACCATCCCCCAAGCCCTCCCCAAGGGCTTCAGCGGCACCAAGATCTCAGGGGTGGCTGCAGTCAGCTCAGTGGCAAGGCTGGACTGAGCGCTGTGCAGTTATAGGTGCATCTCCAGGGGCACTGTTGGGGCACCAGGCCAGGGCCCCCGAAGGTCACAGCTGGGAGGGTGTGGGACTGAAGCAGGTGCCCCATGAGGACAGAAGTCTTCACTTCAGATACTTAAAAGAGGTCTAAGTAACTAGGGAGGCTCCACTCTGGACAGTAATAGCATAAAGACACAGGCAGATAGAGGACAGCTGGACCACAGAGCTCAGGCAGAGCACAAAAGGCACCTGGCAAAGGTCCCAAAGGCCCTAATGCAAGTCACACCCCCAGTGTCCCAGCTCCTCAAGGCCCAGAGCATCAGGTGGAGCCCCCAGTGGGATTGCCACCGGGCAGCAGCAGCACCACGTCGGAGCAGGTTGACATCTGTCTATGGGGCAACAGGAGGGAGCTTCAAAAGCTCTGCGGCTCACTCAAGTCCAGCCAGACAGGCCTGGATCAGAGTCCCTCAGTGGAGGACCTGCATGGCCCGGCCAGAGCGCCCGCCCGTGGGAGTAACTTTCCTCCTGAGTGGTGCAAAGTGAAACTCCACAAAGTGCCGAGTCACAGGAAACGCCAAGATTCTTCACACATAGAATAATGAGGCAATAAAACTCAACTATAAAGTTAAATAATTTACCATAAATATCTAAAGCTCTCAAATTATTCTCTACATTAACTGCCTATGTTTAAAATGATCTTTGCATTCACTATGTCACAGATGGCAAAAGCAGACAAGAGAGTCCTTGACAACTCTAACTGCAATTAGCCCTTCCCAGCTGCGGTGATTTAAAGGCCTTTTCAGTTAAGCTGAATGAAACACCCGCGCTTTATAAATAAAGGCTTTACCAGGGCCGACAATGAAGTATTTGAAACGTACAGGCTTGAGCTGGTGGAAGAGGGGGTGGGGGGAGCGCTGCCACTACATCCTAAAACCCAAGCCCTACACGCCCCTCAGCCCCCTTGCCCACCCCTCCCTGCCTCACTCATGTGGGCTTGTGCATTCCCCTCCCTCCACACTTGTAGCCCCAGGATCTGCAAGGCCACTGCCTCTTCCTCCCGCGAAGACACGCCCACCTCTTCTGTTCCTGCACCATCTTCCTGTCTTGCAGCCTAGTTTTAATAATCTCTCCCTGCACATATGCACACACACACACACACACACACACACACACACGCACACATGCAGGGGTCTCCATCCCTTCTCCCTGTTGTGTATAAATACACATGCGCAAACATACACACACATGCACGCACACACACAGACGGAGAGCTGGAGAGGCTGTGTATCTCCAACAAGGGTGTCCAAGGCTCTGAGCAAATTTCCAGCACAGAAAAGCCAAGTAAGGTCAGTAGTCTCTGGTGAAGGACCTGCACGCCTGCGCTGTTGTTGGGTCCCAGACTCTGGCCCCTGCTGCTGCCAGGCTCTCAGGAGAGGAGTTTGTTTGCTGTATGCTAGGGAGGAGCGGTCCTTCAACAACAACACAGTACTTTGGAGTTGGAGCCAGAGCTGGGAAGTGGCTGCATGGTGCATGAAGGAGGTCAAGGTTACCCTGACTGCTGGTGCGCACTCTTCCCCTGGGCCTGGTTAATTGCTTGGAGTCTGGTGTGGCAGAGGGAGCTGTCAGCAAATGGCCCCTCTGAATCACGTGCTCGGATCTCTGAGATCGTCCTGGAGACCAATGATGAACTTCCTCTGCTTCCAGGCCAGCCTCATCCCAGGGACATGGACATAGGCTGGGCCCAAGCCTGGCTCAGAAAAGCTTGGCTCCTATGGTTGCACTCACCCACCCGGGGCACAAGGTCCTTTTCCTGCATGTGCTCGGAGGACCTGAGCTTGTCCTGACCACGAGTGCAGCCTGAAGCCATCCTAGGGCACAGCCTCTCCCACCCTGGCAACCACGAAGCAAGTATGACCAAGCACTCACTTCATCCCCACCGCCATGCTGAGCCCCTTCTAATGCAATCCTATAGGAGTCTCTGAAGCAGATACTGTGATCCTTATATAGCTTCAGATAGGGTTGCTGGAGCCAGGGAAGGCCAAGTAGTTTTCTAAGGTGAAGAAGGATGGAGCTGGTCTCTGGCAGCTTAGCCATAACCTTAACACCGCTTGTCACCCAAGATCAGCTCCCGCACAACTCTCCTGCCACCTCCCTTAGGATCCCACTTCTGAAAGATGAGTGGGCCCTGACTGCCACAGTGCTCTATCCTTGGCCATTCTGCTGCCTCCTCTGGATGGGGCTTTCCTGCACAGACATGCCTACACTCCCACAGTCTTCTGGGGCACCAGGAGATCCTGCCCAGTGCCTTGCACCGGGGCCAGCCATGTGCCAATTTCTAAGGTTGGAGGGCATCGCAGGCTTAGGGCAGGCTCTAAGGCCAGTTGACTTGGGGCAGCCTCTGGACTCTTGAGAGCTCCACCCAGACAAACTTTCACTAACGGCTGTTATAGTGTTTGAGCTCCCAGAAGCTGCTTCAGTGAGACCCAACTCACACGGAGAAAAATTTATTCAAAGGCTGATGGTAAATGATGGCAGGTAGGCAATCTGCAGATCGGCCAAAGCGCAGGAGGCCGAGCATGACTTAGTCACAAGGGCTGGTCCTAAGTCCAGAGTAACTAGACAGCTGCAGGACATTTGGCCCAGGACCTAGGGGGAGAGTGACAGCAGCCAGAGAGTGGGCTGTGGCTTGGGGGTGGCATGCTGGGATCAGACAAGAAACAATTTGCTTTGCTGCAGACCCAAATCTAGGCCTTTTGGAGGTCACTCAACTCCTGGAAATGCTTTACTAAAATAATGCTTTACTCATTACATTTAGGAGTGGAACACTGGGCACAGACCTGCCCAAGAAGCTGTTCTCGCCTTTCCCAAGCGGGGAAGGCAAGAGACTGACTTCAAGGATGGAAAAGCATTGGATGGGAGCTGTCATGGGGCAGAAGCCTTGCTGCGACTGTGCGGCAGCTCATTTTCCATCCCTGCCTCCCCTGCTCCCCAACCCCCTCCACCCCTACTTTCTACAGCCCTCCTGAACACCCTGCTGGGAGATCACCAGGTCACACTCCACCAAGGCAGAGAGGCTCCCCCTGCATGGGCAGCCCAGTCTATGGACAACCAGTGGGGACCACTCATTATCTGTCGCAGCAGTGACCTCTCTGAGGGCTCCACACATGCTTGAACTGAGCAGGCAACACTAACCAGTGTCCTTGCCTTTTCCATTCTTAGCTGTGTTGCCTTAGACACGTTACTTCCCTTCTCTGAGCCTCGGTCCCCTTCCCTCACATGGGGACAGTAGCCCTTCTTTCCCCAACTGTGTTAAACCAGGAAACGCTTCTAAAGAGCTTGGCTCCAGTCTCTCCCATCTAGTGTAGCACTATCACCTGCCCTGTTTTAGACACTTAATTTCTAATTACACTACCCAGAATTTTGGGTGAGAGATTTTTTTTTCAGGCTGCCACACTATACTGAATATCGTCCTAAATTTTCTGAAAAAAAAATTAAAAATAAAAGCAAAGCATCCCTAAACATTTTGAGGGTGGCCCTGGGGTTCGAATCAAGGCCTGTGTGCTAGGCTAGCATTCTACTGTTGAGCAGCACAGCCAGTCTACCCTGCACTCCTACACAGGAATTTCTGCCACAGGTTTGCTGTGTGCAAGCTACCCCCTCTCACCTGTGACAGTTGCCTAGCCCCGTCTAGGTCAGCCTGGTGAGACTTTCACAAACAGGACAGGAGAAGAACTCACAGATGTGACAGACAGTTGCTGACAGTAGCTTCTGCTGAGCGGAGGGGACTAAAAGCAAGCTGGGAGAGCCCGGACCTTCATAGTGTCCGCCAGAAGGACGAAGTAGTTTCCTGAGACCTAGACTCATCAACAGCCTTATAAACACTGCTGTCACCCACTGTAATTGCAATTTCCCACAATTTTATAACACACGTGAACTTAATAAGCATGTGTGTACCTATCACACCATCAAAAATAATGACTGTTGTTGTTCAAGGGGTCATGTTCAATCTTCTACATCTGTCACAGGGCAGCCCTCGGGCTCCTTTGTTTTGCTTCCCTGTGAACTGCATGTAAATGGTGACGTTTGGAAGCCCATCTGCAGGTTGACTGAGAAAAGTGGATGGTCTGATCAGATTCTTTCTCATAGAACAGGAACTAGGAAATCCTGAGGATGATGCCTGATGGGCCTGAGCAAGTGGTAGGCACACAGGGGCAGGGACAGGGCATGATAGGCATAAAAAGTTCCAAGGCTGAGAACAAGTGGCAAGACCACAGGCAGGGGGGCAAGGGGACAAGTCCTGTTCGTAGGACACTGCTGTGGCCATGGGCCCCCAGGACATCTTGGATCCCAGGCCAGCATTCAGCCTTCACCTTGCCCCAGACCTGGCTCCCACATATGTTTCCTGGATCCTGTGTGCACCACAGACCCTGGCGATAAACCCTCATGGCCTCAGCTTGAGGGAGTCAGAGCTAAGAACCCAAGCCCGATGTTTGAGAGCGGAGGCAGGAGTCCTGTTGCGCTCACTCCAGCAGATACCTTCAGTTAGAGCCATTGAAGAGCTGGCACCTGTGGAATGTGCCGTGGAGCCAGTCCTCGATATGTCTCATTGTCCTTCCACATCCCTGTGCTTCTCTGTCTCATGAACAAGAAAAGCATGTGCGGTCATCCCAACGCTCTGCTGAGTTCAAGCATATTGCATTGTAACCCTGCCCAGGAAGAAAGTTCAGCTTGATAGAACTTGGCCTTGAATACAATATAGCAATATAACCCAACAGAGGTCTTCAGTAAGACTTTATATCTGCTTTAGAGAACCTGTGTTAGGTCTCTGTGTTAGGTGAGAAGTTGACCTTTGAACAAGCTGTCTCATTTGTTGTCTCTAGGATCCATTGCCCCTTTGTTAAAGCATCTGCCCATCTCCAGTCTTCCAGGAACACTCCATCCTCTGCTTCCCAAGGACACTGGCAGTCAGTCAACAATCTCAGTGGAATCCTCTCCCAGTTGAGCTTGGGGGCTCCTATGTGACTCACCCTGGGACTGCTTCTCTTCCTAAGGGTTTGGGCCACTGTTGACCTTTCCTCAATGGTCAAAGTAATACGGCAATAAAAGGTCTCAGTGTCCTTTGCCATTCATCAGTGTGAAAGCCTTTTCTTATTTCCAATGGACATTGAGCTGACCTGTATCTCTGCCCCTTACTAAGCTGACTCTCTGCCCATTTCATAGCCCACTGGGGAACTTCCTCTGACACTGTCATTCCCATGGTGGTATTAAAGGGAACTGCTATGTGCTGGGCATATGCCACAGACCCTTCACCATCTCAATCACATGGATAAAACTATATCTCATTTCTAGAAAAGAAACCCATAGTTGATCCAAGGCCACAGCCAACAAGGAAGTAGCCATGCCATGCCGTGACCCCAGGTCTGGGTAGCTCTTCCAGCCACCCTCTAACCACTGATGACAAGAGTGACTTTGAGCTGGTGTCCTCTGTTTTCTCATCTTAAAAAAAGATGGGGTCATAGACTCTCCCTGCTTCATGGGGCTCCTGGGTTACTTAGGCCATCACACATACCCGGCACATAGTACATGCGTAACACAGAGCAGCCGTGGCTGTTGCTTAAGGTCATTCCTCTACACACAGTCTGCATACTGCTGCAAGTTCCCAGTGTGTGAAACTTCTCTAGGGGAATGATTTGTCTCAGGAATCAGTCACTTCATGTGTACCGTAGCCATCACCCCTGCATTCTTCTCCATCCTTGGAATTTGTCCTCTATCAATCTAATCTCTAGAGCTTCCTACAAATCATGAAGATTCCTAAGGACTCAGCCCCAAACTGTTATTCCCTGGGTCAATTTGCAACTACAGTTGTCTCATGGTACCCGTAGGGTATTTGCTCCAGTCTATTCTGCAGATACCAAATCTAAGGCTGCTCTAACCCCTTAAATAAAATGGTATGATATTTGCATGAGCCTAAGCACATCTTGCTACTTATTTTAAAGCACCTCTATCTAGATTACTTATACTGTCTAATACAATGTAAATATTATGTAAATATCTTGGGGTTTTTTGTATTAATGGGTATGGAATCCAGGACCTTTCCTCTAAGCCACAACCCTAAATTAACCTATTTTTAAAATTTACTTTTTATTCTGAGGCAGTGCCCAACTAAGTCGCTAAACTTCCCAGGCTGGGTTTGAACTTGCAATCCTTTTGCCTCTACTTCCCTGAGTGTTGGGGTGATAGGTATGCACCACCGCAACTGGTATAAATATCTGCTATACTGTATTGTTTAGAGAATCATAACAGGAAAAATTCTATGCATGTTTAGCACAGAAGCAAGTTTTTCCAAGAATTTCCATTTGCAGTTAGTTGAACTAGTAGATGTGGAAGTCCTGACTACCAGAAATAGGAGCCAATGATGACCACACTTATCTGACTTCTTTGTACCAGGCATAAAGTCCTGAGCATGTGTCCTGAGATTCAGTGCGTCACTTGCTAAAGCTCAGGTCATGGTACCCCAGCAAGGACATCACCGACAGCTGACAAGATGGCTCTGCCTATGCTCCGGCCATGCCCCTCACCAGCAGCTGTCCTATTGGCCAGAATCAAAAGCAACTCCTCCAATCACATTCTCTGTGTTCTGAGAGCTGAATGGTTACCAGGCCAGCAAAGAGCTGTTCAGTGGTTCTGGATACTTGGAACATCTAGAGTCTGAGCCGTCCCACCACTGCCACCTCCTGCCTCTGTCAGGATGCAGTTGGAGCCAGGAGGACAGCATCTTCTGCCTTTGTGCCAGACAAGACCACTCCTGAACCAAAGTCCAAAGTGCCCAGGCAGGCATGGTGGCACATACCCAGCACTCTCAGAAATGAGGCAGGCAGACCACAAGTTTGGCCCAAGCCTAAACAACTTAGGGACTTAGTGAGACTCTGTTTCAAAATACAAAACAGGGCTGAGAATGTAGCTAAGCACAAAGGGCCTGGGTTCAATCCCTAGAACCACAAAACAAGCACCCAAGAGCTGCTTTCCAGGCACTTAGGGAAAAGGTCCACGAGAACAGGGTGGGCAGAGCCTGGCTTGTGAGCACCCAGGCTCTCTGCTGACCCCTGTGTCACTGGGGGTAAGCCCCTCTGACCCATGCTCTTCACATATTACATGAGGACAGTGACACTGATGCAGTGGGCTGGGGCAAAATGAGGTGACAAGTATTGGGCATGTGGCTGATGGGCGCTGACACTTTCTGTGGCAGTTGCCTGTGGTCCCTCAGGGCCAACTGATGGAAGGGACAATGGAAAGGCCTTCCTCACTGGTCAAGTGTTTTCCCAAGACCTGAACTTTTGGTGCTAAAACAAACAAACAAACGGCCCAGGGTAAGCCAAGACAAGTGGATCCTCCCAGCTATGGGTTCCTCCCGGGGCCATAGCTACTCAAATAGACATGGCTCCACCTTGTGCTGAGCTGGGGGCGGGGAAACAAAGATGAAGACAATATGCAGGAAAGGGGCTTCTCAATCACACATGTGGCTTCCAGCGAGCCCTCTCCAGGGCAGCTTCTCCACCAGGTGCAGTCCTGGGGTCCTGGGACATCCCCACTCCTGGAGGGGAGCACAGGTGCCTCAGTCTGCAGCCCCCTACCATCCCATTAGAACTTCCTTAAGTGGGGGAAGCGGTGGGAATTCAGTGTCCAGAGGTTGCCGAGCTGTCCCTTGAATTCTGCATGTGCAGTGATGGGGGTGATGTTTCTTTAAGGGCAGTGGCACCCTGAAGGATGATTTTTTTGCCTCTTCCCACAGGAGACATTTAGCAACATCTGAAAGTACGCTTGGCTGTCACCTCTGGCGGAGAGGCACTACTGGCATCTTGTGGAGAGAGGCCAGGGATGCTTCTAGGCGTGGAATAACGCACAAGGTAGCCCCACCCCCGAATTACCTGGTCCAAAATGTCTCCAATGGTGAGGCTGAAAAATCCAGCTTTGGGACAGCTGGCAGAGGTTGATTCCAGGTGTGGATCTGGGAATCCAAGGGTTCCAGAAGCCCATCCTTGGTCTCTATGTCACTAAATCCAGCCTCCAAGAGCCACCCCAGGGGGAAACTTGATGTCTCCACCCCACCAGACCAAAACTAGAAGTAGATGAATGTCACCGGGAGGCCCTGGACAGAGGTAGCAGTGGGGAAGGGCAAGAATTTTTGGTGTGAGGCTGGCAAGGAGCAAGCTTTATGGCTTGTTCTGTTCAGAGTTTTAATTAAGCGTCTCAAATAAGGATTTAATTGGGCTGTAACAAGCTGGGCTATTGTATGCAAGAGAAACACCTGGGGATTATTAGAAAACATTTTTAAGGCAGTAAAGCTGTAGCAAACATTCGCAGATGTTAAATCAGGAGATCTCATTGCACAGCTCCACGCCACACGCAGAGGGGAGCCAGCCTCACCCCACTCCCAAACCAATTGGGGCAGGAGGGGTAAGGAGGTCAGGAGGGATGAAAAGGATAGGGGCTCAGGGGGGAGGGTCAGAAGGCAGCCTGACCTGCAGCCCTGGGGAGGTGCTCTAGGCAGTGGGCCCAACCTGAAGCCCTTGCCAGCTCCTGCCTCTTAGGCTGCTCTGGGGAAAATGAAAACAGCAGGCTCAGTTTAGGAAGGACAAAGGTGACCACTCTCAGGCTGGGGACCATGATGGCCAGGCCTACAAGGGTCCTAAGAGGAATCAGGAAAGGCCAGGCCTACCTAGTTGTATTGAGGCTGGCTAAGCCCACTCTGGGTCCTGGAAAGGAGCAAGGGTGTCCAGCCCCTAGCCTAGGAGGGGACAGGGATGGTCAGGCTCATTCTATTGGTCATCTGTCCCTCAACCAAACTTTAAGCTCTATTGATCCAGCTTCTGTTTAGTTGTAAATTCTGAGCATACACCAAAGCCGAGCACATGGTGGGCAGAGCTGAATGAATGAGAGAAGGCAGTGGTGTCCAGGCCCACCTTACAGGTGCCATAGCTGGTCACACTTGTCCCTCAACCCCAGGATCCATCAGAAGAATAAATGGTAGCAAAGAAGTGGCCATTATGCCACCCATAGGGAGGGAGGAAAGGCCCTGGCCAGAATGCCACTGCTTGCTGTTGGCCAGGTGTCTAAACCCCAACAGTGGCTGTCCCCATCAGGTCCAGAGAGAGACTCTTCTCTGTCCGATCTTGCTCCTGGCTTTACCTGTCACTTCCTCTTGGGACCTGGCCATATCACTAGCCCTTGGGACTAAGGCTCCCTCCCTGACAATGCTGTGACCTGCATGAGAAAAAGCCCACACTTAGGTCTCCAGCACTGGTCAAGGGTTCAAGTACAGGAAATAAGGTATGTTTATCAGGGTGATCAGCACGTGATGATTGGTGTGCATGTGACAGCAGCATCTTCTTCATGGTGGCTGTCACTGATAGGACTCCCCACTACTGGTTTGCTTTCTTTTTTTCTTTTTTCTTTCTTTTTTTTTTTTTTTTTTTTTTTGCGGTAGTGGGGATTGAACTCAGGACTCTGTGCTTGCCAGGCAGGCACTATTCTACTGAGCTATCTCCCCGGCCCTACTGGCTTTCTCGTCCAGGGTTTTACCTCCATTTCATAGAAGAGGAACTTGAAGCTCAGAGAACCCCCTTTACCCTGCGCTACTGCTCTCCCCAGGGCTGCCTAATGTTGGAAGGAGCCCATTCCCGGCCTAAGAACAAGCATCCTGGAGACAAGTTCAAGGGAGTAGGAGGAGTAAGGTGTTTCTGGGCCCCAGAACCCCAAAGGACCCTCCAAGTGGCTGAGGCTCATGGACGTCTGAGGTCTTACCACCAGCCTTCTGATCTACCCTTGCCCCTATGTTGAGCTTTGAAAGTGGCTCGGGAGTGTGTGTGTGTGTGTGTGTGTGTGTGTGTGTGTGTGTGTGTGTGAACTGGGCGGGGGGAGAGCAGGGAGGAGAAAAGAGAAGGAACATGGAGGACAGAGTGAAGGGCGCAAGGTTGGGGCTCAGGCATATAGAGGGGAGTCAGTTGTACGTGGGATGTGGGAGGGGCTTAGGGCCTGGGGTGCACGCTTCGGGGCGGGGCCTGATGCAGGAGACCAGCGGGACAGCAGGTGCTGAGCACATCACCTCTCCAACTCCAGCAGACGGTGAGCTCTCGGAGGGGCAGAAACTGCAAGTCAGGAGCCAGGTGTGCGTGGCCAGGTTGAGTACAAGGGCAGGTGGAGAGCACAGGACGCGGCATCTGGCCTCCCAGGCTGCTCTCAGCAAAGGTCCCCTCTGGAAAGCACCCTCATTCTACCTCCTGCTCCCCAGCTAGGGAGGCCTGACACAAATGTAAGGGCCCCTCCGGGCCCAGAGGTTCGGTCTTTTTCCCTGAGGATCAGCCTGCAGTGTGTCCACAGCGGGGGCACCAGCAAGTCAGGGGCCAGGCACAGCCTCTCATGTGGGGGACATACCCAGCTTGAAAGCTCCTAGAATCCTCTGATTTTTTGTCCCTGCCTATTTCGTCTCCTCAGAACTTAAGAGCACTGAACCCACTCTGTATTTCACACTAATTGTCACGCCTGTGGCCAGTGTGTCTGCTACTCCATTGGAGTGTCTGGCTCTCAAAGGGCCAGGAGTTCTACTATTTTGCTGGGAATAGCGATAGTAAGCACTTCAAGAAATACCTGCTGAGTGGATGAATGCTTGATCTTCAAACATTCCTTGTTGCATTTGATCTTCCAGGCCTATAGTTGGGGCCAACAAAACAGGTGTTAATTTTATTACCCCAATCACCTATGTGAATGAATAATAATTACTGTACTAATAGCTAACTTTTATTGAGCACTTACTATATGCCAGGTCCTGTGATAAAGGTTTCTCATGTTTAATCTAACTAACGGGATCTTCCTAACAACCCTATGAAGTGCTATTAACTCAATTTGACAGATGGTGTGTATTGGGAGGGGGGAGAAGTTCAGATTATAGTCACTTGCCCAAATTCACCCAGCCATAGCCCAGGCACCATGCTGAGGGCTTTCTGTGGATACTATCATTTGACGCCTATAACTGCTTTACAAACCAATGATTCTATTTTACAGAAAAGGAAACAGGCCCAGAGAGAAGCCGCGATTATTAAAAGACACACAGTGATTAAGCTGCAGAGCCAAGATTCAAACTCACATCTGTTGGAATCCAAATTCAGCCTCCTCTTCCTGTGCCCACCGCAGCAGTGAGCTTCCCTTCAGATGAGGCATTTTGATGAGCCTGAGGCCACAGGGTGAGGGAGGGAGCCTCAAAAACCCCAGAGCCCCAGGTCCAAATTCCTTTTTTAGGTCAAAACTTTGTGGGAGTCTTCCAGCTCTGAGACCTACTTTGGAGGAACACACAGTGGCATATGCCACAACCCTGTGCTCTACGCCTGACCTCCCCTGACCTCCCCAGGGAGACTGAAGCAGTGCCTGCTGGGAGGTGGGGAGCTAACCTCGGAGGGCTGCGGGGATTCCCATTTCCACCCAGTTATCTCCATTTGGAACTTGGAGAATTAAACTGTTAGATGCTGTGAATGTTCATTCCATGTCCCCCATGCTGCTGCCCTCAGCCTTTGAGAGATGGGCTCCCCCCCAGCCCAATGCTCCATTTTATTGTCACAACCCAGGAACAGCCACGACAGACAAGTGGTCCTTCATCTGCCTATTGTCAAAAGAATTGTCTGGGATCAATTGTTCTAAAGCAAAAAATCAATTGCACTTGGCAGTTGTCTGTGCAAATTTAACGAGTTTATATTCAATGACTCCATCCAACAGGGAACTGAACTCAGTTACTGCACCCAATCCCTCGGGGAGGAGGTCACATGGCTCCACTATGGCACTTTTTGCTGTTCATGGGGGGCCTGGGATACTGGATAAGAAAACCTTCCAGGCCAGAGCTATCACACCAGGAATAGATGTGTGAGTTTGCTCATCTGTGGGAAAAAAAACACCGGTTTGGTTTCTGAAGAAAACAAAACAAACACAAAAGACGCCCTCCTCCTCTTGGTCAAAATGAAAAAAGACAAGATTCTTTGATCAATTTCTTCACTTCCTCAAAAGAAACCTGTCTCGGTTTAGAGTTCCTCAGTGGCAGATTCTGAGATAGGGCTGAATGAACACAGTTGATCTAAGAAGGGACTCAGGATGCGCTTGTTGAGAAGAAGGAAATGAGACAGGAAAAGGGAGGCAGCCGGGGAGAGGAGTACTCAGAAGCAAGCCAATGGCCACCGTGAACCCCTGGGGCTCAATCCTGCCGCCACCCTAGGGACTCCGGGAACCTGCCTGAGTCTCATCAGCTGCGTCTGTGACTGGGTGAGGCTCAGTTCCATCCCTTGAAGCTGGATGTTCCTCAAGCCAGAAAAAATTCACTCTGGTACTAGCATTCTAGGTAAGTGGCTGCAGGCTTAGGGAGGTATTCTTCAAGCCTAGGGACCCATGAGAACACAGACTAGGGGGAGGAAGACAAGATTAACTTCTACCTGTGTGGACTGGAATCTCATGGCCTCTGATCACTTATTTTTATATATGATTTATAAGGTGCCTAGTAGACTAACCCAGCTGACTCTACATATAACTTATAAAGAATAAATTACTTGGGCCAGGGTACATGGTAAACTTGCTATCAACAGGAACATAACCAAAGAAGCCTGGTCATCAGTGCTCTAAATTAAATAGGAGTTGCCTCAACCAGCTAGTCACCTGGCTGTCAGGCACTGATGAGGTTGGTGGCATATACACTTCCACTGTACCTACAAATCAAAGGTCAGTGGTGGACAGATAGAAAAGGGCTGAGAAAGCAGGCTTCTTTCCCAGATGTTACAGACTTTATCCTTGGGTCCAGTGCTGCCCTTGGACCCCACAGTGTGGCTCTGCCCATGGCCTCATTCCCTAACCTGGGGCTTGTCTTTATGTCTTCAGCTGACATATGAGTTAGAGCTGATGAAATCCAGGCAGCAGACGCTGCATATCTTGGTGCTCCAGTCTTTCACAGATGAGAAACTCATTTTAAAATTAGAGGTTAATAAAAGCAGGGACACAAGATTTTTTTTCATGTTAAAAAGGTTGGGGAGATGGATGGATCTGGCCAGCTCCATCCAAGACTGGGCAGCGGCCCTCCACCAAGGCTCCCACTGGCCCGCTGGCGCCCTACCCTTGGCCCCTAGTGCAGAAGCAGCCTCCTGTCTTGTTTCCTGGCTTCAGGGCCCATCCTGGATACTGGGTTAATAGCATTTTCCCTCCAGGTAGGTTAAGTGCCTGCCTGGCAAGTGCAAGGTCCTGAGTTTGATCCCCAGTACTGCACACAGTGCTGGTCACTAAAACTGGGTGTGATGGTACACATCTGTAATCCCAGCCATGGGGAGGCTGAAACAGGAGGATCACTATGAGTCTGAGCTGCATAGTGAGACCCTGTACCAAAAGAATAATAATAAAAAAAAAAGGTAAAACGCATGTAATTAGTGGTATCTCCCTTTCTCTTGAGCTACCAGGGAGCAGAGTCAACTGTCTGGCCCAATTATAGCAATGGTATGCACACCATCATTTAAATAGAGTTTTATTTTCCTTTCTAAATAAGAGACACTTTACTTCTAACTTATATTTTTCCTGGTACTGAATTCTTTGAACAAGTTATCTTATGAAATGTAATTCTTATAAACAACTTTAAATTGCTTTTTGTGGTGTGAGAGGGAATAGTTATCAATTCATTAAGTAAAAAATTAAAGCCAGTCCTGATGCTCCAAATTGCACCTTCAGACACACACACAAAACATTAATGAGACCCTCCTGGGTCAGTGCCATGAGTACTTCAGCCGCTACGTCCGCCTTACTTATAAGAAAACTCCCTGCTCAAACTCCATGGTATCTGCCCCATACAGCCTGGTGGCACATGCTTGTAAACCCAGGATTTTGGCCAAGGCAGGAGAACTAAAAGTTGGAGTCCTGTCTAGGCAATTTAGGAAGTGCTTGTCTCAAAATTTTAAAATGAATAAATAAAGTCTAAAGATACAGTTCAGCGTGAAGGCCCTGGGTGCAATCTTTAGCACTGAAAGAAAAAAACAAGTCCAAGAGTCTGAGCTTCAGGCTGGGGGTGGGGGTGGGCAGTGATGACTAAAGTCTGGTCAGTGGCTCCCAGCGCCCTCCTTCCACCCGGCTCAGTTTCCATGGCTGTTCACGCTGCTCTCACCTGCACCCCTATACCACTTCCTGGTCTTCCTGGCTACACACCCTTCTCTCCTCTCAGCTGCTCCAACTATCCTGAAGCTTTTCCTTTGGGTCCCAAGATGGACCCCTTAGGTACATGGGTCCCTTCTCCTTCTGAGTCCAGCTTCATCATTAGCTGCCACCCTTCCAGGTCAGTGGGACCCTGTGCTGCCTCCCCTGGACCCCTCCTTGCCCACGGGTTCCCCACAGTGCTCTACTGGATATTGTCCAGGTGAAAATGGCCAGAACTAGGGTTTCCAACATTGGAGAAACTCCCCATGGGGGGAAGAAGCTACTACACAGGTGTTGGGGGGGGGGGACTCAAGCACATCTGGTGAGGGGAGAGAAGGGAAGGAGTTTCGGGTGGTCAACGATCCAGATCCGCAAAGCCAGCCCAAGGGAGGAGAAAGAAGATGAAATAGTCAGTGCAGCCTGAGACCACCTCTATCTTAGTGTCACCTGTTACAGAGACCCCTGAAGAAACATCAGGCCATTTTGGTCAAAAGAAGCCTCCTTCTAAGTTCCACACATCAGAGAGCAGAGGAAAATGGGCCACAGCCCCTGGTGCTAATCCCTGCTCAGAGCCTGCCCTCCACAGGGCCTGGGACGAGCCACAGCACCTTTAGAGTCTCGACTGCCTTATCTGCAAAGCAGAGCCCATAATCCCAGCCTGTCTCACAGGAGGTGTATCAAAGGGAAAAACCACACAAAGGGCTAGGAAAAGGATAAAGAATAGCACAGAGGGGGGCCTTGTTTCCACAGTTGTACCCTCTGAGAGTCAAGTGACCCCAGAAGTAACTGAGCTTTGGGGTATGGAGTATGTTGGGGGTCTAGCTCCCAGCCCCTTCTTTCCTACCACTCACCCTATAGGAGTTGTCACCCCCGTGGTTTTCATTTGCACCCTTAACCCAAAGGCTTCAGTTTTTCAGAGAGGGGACTCCAGGCCACACTGGGTCCTCTGGCTCCCTGCTCCTCAGGGTCCCCTGCTCCCTGCCTGGAATTGCTGAGCTCTGTGTATGTGAGTGTACATGTGGTTCTCCGATGACTTCCACTAGAGATGGCACCAGTCTGACTTAGGCACAGGGACAACGGGGACAAACATTATCTGTAGTGGCTACAGCCTATATTTACAAAACACCTGCACATGATCCTCAGCCTCCCGTGACTACTGGGTTCCCACTCACAAGACCAGCTGGGGCAGAAGAGATCTGGCCAGCTCCATCCAAGACTGGGCAGCAGCCCTCCACCAAGGGCTCCCACTGGCCCGCTGGCGCCCTACCCTTGGCCCCTAGTGCAGAAGCAGCCTCCTGTCTTGTTTCCTGGCTTCAGTGCCCATCCTGGATACTGGGTTAATAGCATTTTCCCTCCAAGGGCAGTTTCTCTAATGACAGAACCCCCTGTTCTGGCCATTGTCACCGGCTTTCCTGTACCTCTGAACTCTGCCCACTCCTAGAGTTTCCCTTGCTGGCCTCTGTCACCTTCTGCACCCAAGTTGTGACATGTCCCCACCTGATACCAGCTGCCAGCCCCTTTGGACCACACAATCTGTCCCAAAAGCAGCAGGCCCATCTCTCCCTCCCTCTCCGCTCATGATGACTAGCTCTGCCCTCCAGGGCAGGAAATCCCATCCTCCCAGGCCACACCTCTGCAAGCTACAGGGGAACTCTGGGTGCTGAAAGCTCAGGAGGAGGGGGCCTGTGGCTGCCTGCTGCAGGGGTGTGCAGCCTTTCTTTTAGAAAGTCAAAGCCAGGAAAGAACCTGGCATCCTTTTACAACACATACTGCTCAAGTTAGCAGCAGATTTCCCAGCAGATTCCACCAGAGGATGTGGGGCTGAGTAGAAGCCAGTGGGCAAAGGGGCGGGAGGCATGCCTGACAGCCAGCGGTTCTCACAGCAGACATGGCAGAGGGACACTGCCGATGACCACCTCGCTCGTCACATGTCTAGTCACTCACCTTGCAAGTATCCACCAAGCACCCATAGTGTGTGTTACTCTTCAAGGCACTGGGCAATGAGTGCTAGGCAAAACCAACAAAATCCCTGTCCCTCCAGAGTTCACTCTTAAGGGGCCTGAGAGCTGTGATTAGGAGAGGTAGGCTGGGATGGATCATGGAAGGCCTTATGCCCTGAGCTAAGGCTGGACCTTAGCGTGTAGGTGCTGGGGAGCCCCCAGAGCTCCTGAGCGAGTCAGGTGACGTGCAGAGCTTGTCTGAGGCTCTGACCTGAAAGGTGAGGAGTGCTGGAATTAGTGAGAAAGAGGGGTATGAGTGAGCCATGAGTGAGATGGGGACACAGGAGGCATGAGACTGGGGGAGCCTTCTGGCTGTCTGCTCCTCGGGGTCTGTGGTCCCCCTTCCTGCCTCTCCACACACAACTGTCAGAGCCATGTGTGAATCCCAGACTGTGGCGGGCACACCCAGTTCACTGGGGCTCTCCCACCTCAGGTTTGGCCTTCCTGCAGGCCCAGTGACCTTAATAATTCAGGCAGAGAGGGAGGGACTCAAAGGCCTGGCAAGGCCTAAATATAGTCAGCCCAGCCATGTGTGGAACCTCTCCCGTGAATTCACTTAGGAGCAGAGGTTGGCAGATTCCGCTGGGGACTGCGCTTTGTTTCAAAAATCACGCCAACCAGGCTCAGCCTGATGGTCCCTTGGAGCTTTCTTTAAACACATAAAAAACATTAAATGATTTTCTGCAAAAGCCTCAGCATGAGAGGAGGAGGCAGCTAATGGGAGCTTTGAGTCAAAGACCTGCCTGGTCAGTGCCCCGCAGGCTTCAGGTGAACTTGTTTGTTCAAAATGCAAATCTCTCAGGACAAAGCGCAGCCTCCCTGTGTACCAGGCATGTGTGGATGGTGCTGGCACTGAGGCCCTGCTCTAAGCCACTGGTGGGAGGCTTTGGGTGGGGTTGGTAGCTGGTCCTGACCAGGCCAGCAGGAAATCCTTAGCAGCTAGGGGATGGAGGGATGAGGGCTGGAAGGGCCATGACTTCAGTGCTGCATACTGCTGCTGTCTCCACTTCACAGTTAGGAAACTGAGGCCTGAGTAAAGCTTAGCCACAGCATAGAGCAAGGCAGCTGCCACCAGGGCTGCTTCTTATGATTAACACCTGTCCACACCCCTGAGCCCACTAGTCCTGAGCCTGACAGATCCATCTTTTCAGGAAGATCTTCAAGGCCCTGAGATGGAGTGGTGGGACAGTTATTGAAGGGGTCAAGCCATGCCCCTGCCTTTGAGGGCCCTCCTAGGAGAGCAGGGAGGCACCTGGAGGTATCTGGCAAAAGCTGCAGTCCACAACCACAGTGGCCACTGCCCAGAGTGGTCAAGGACAGGCCAAGGGCCATGGCTTTCCAGAGCACAGTTCACTTATGCTGCCAATGGGTGTTGCACCCATTTTGCAGGTGGAAATACTGAGGCATGGAGTAGACAGATAACTCCAAAGGTCAGGAAGTAAGAGACAGCTGGAGAGTCAAAGCAGGCAGCTGGCACTAGGCTCTATGCTTCTAACTCCAAGGTGAGACACCAGGGAGAGGAGGGAAGGGGAAACATTATTCCTTCTGGTAAGATTTGGAAAACCTCCTAGAAAAAAGTAAAGTCTGCCTTTGACAGATAGTGGGAAGGGCAACCCAGAGAGAGGAGCAGATGTACAAAGGCTTTGAAGCCTAAGTGATAGTGAAGTATGGGAGCCACCAGGCCTGGCTGGGGGGAGAGGTGCAAAGCTTGGTGGCAAGGTCTAGATGAAAACACAAGAACAGCTCTGTGCTGCTTGCTCACTGTGTGCCACACCCTGGACTTCTCATGTTTGAGGCGAGTTCCTGGCACCGGTGACCACGTGTGATTGGTTCAACAATAGCAGTGGAAAAAATGGAGACCTGGGGATGGCCAGGAAAGGGAGTTGACAGGGTAGCTGGACAGTGGGAGCCCTGGAAGGTTTAGGAGGGCAGAGATGGGACCCAGCCCAGATCAGGCCTTCGCTGTGGCCAAGTGAGCAGGCAGCAGCAGGAGGTAGAAGTGAGCCTTGGCTGGGCACCCGGGGTTATCACCCTGGGCCTGACGCTCCCTGGACCCCAGAGCCTGTGTGGGCAGAAGCCCCTGGAATGTGTTATTGCTGAAAAAGCTAGTGTGCCCAGCACACAATCACCTGAGACCCTGTACTCCGCCTCACTTACCCTCTGACTCTACACACATGGCCTCCCAGGACCCCAGGTAGGGCAGGCTCTGCCTGCCACCATCCAGGGGACTTACACTGCCTTGGGAGTGACAAGAGCTGGAACAGTGAAAAGAACAAGGCTTGAGGGTCGGGGAGCTCTGGGGGAGACGCCTGGCCCTACCCTTCCTGGGCTGGCTCCTCCTGGACAAGCTGCTTCTCTTGTCTGAGCCTCAGCACCCTCATCTGCAAAGTTGGAGTAACAATCCCCATCTCTCTGGGCTTGCGCAAGAACTGAGGTGACCACATAAAGGCACAGAGCAGACAAGGACCAAAGAAGCGCCCTATGGCTGTGGGGCGCTCACTGCACAATTCTTCAAACATTTCTGTGCAGTTAACATGTATTATAAATATATGGCAAAGTAACACTGGGCCCAGACAAAGCACCCACCCACGCTCATGCACCTTTCTTTCAGATCCACCCAAGGACATGGATTTTTTTGGGGGGGGGCATGGCTCAGGGCCAGAGTCCTCCCTTCCTGACACTTTGTGGTCTCACCACCCCACCCTAAAGAGGGACGGCCCAGGATAACTGGTATGCTCTGAGCCCCAACAACTCCAGGGTGGGGAGGACAGAAAATTCTGACTTCAGCTGGGCGTGGTGGTGCACACCTGTAATCCCAGCACTCAGGAGGCTGAGGCAGGAGGATCGTTGTCAGTTCATTCAAGGCCAGCTTGGGTACAGAGTGAACTCAAGGCCAGCTTGAACTGCATGGCAAGACTCTGTCTCAAAAAAACAAAAAACGATGGGCTGGTGAAGCAGCTCAGTAGACTAAAACACCTTCTTAGGTAAGCACAGGGACCGCAGTTCAGTCCCTGGCACCACATGCCACACCAAGCCTGCCCCTAGGGCGTGCTAAGTCAGCCAGAGTTGGTGTAGTGGCGCACAACTATAATTCTAGCACTGGGGAGGCTGAAAGCAGGAGGATTGCCATGAGTCCGAGCTGAGACCCTGTACCAAATACATTTAATAAAAGACAAAATGTGAAAAAAGAAAAGAAAAAAATTCTGATTTGCTTTTCAAGAAATGCCACAAAGACATGTGGTGGCCCCTACCTTGTCCTGAGCCAGGGGACAATGAGGTCATTATCATGGAACAATTAAATAAGTTCTTGGTAAAACAAAGAGATGGCTGCAGTATAAAGCCCACCATGGTCTCTGAAGCCAGGGGTCTCAGGCCAAGCTCAGTCTCCACCGCATGCTGTGTGGCCCTGTGAAGCTACTTGTCCCCGAGAACAAGTACTTGTCACCCTCATCTGCAGAATGGAGACATGATAATGTCAACCTCAAGTTGTGTGGGAATTAGCCAGTTAGTCCATGTAATGTGCTTGACATATGGCACGGAGTCAAGAAATGTTAAACTACTTTATTTGATTTAAGGAAAAAAACCTGCCAAGCACTTCATTCCATAGTCTCTGGGTGGAAATAGGGTGAGGACGGTGGCATGATGTGGGCTTTGTGATCATCACCTTGGGGTCATTTCAAGAGCAAAGGTAAACTGAGGCAGGAGGAAGCTCACTGATTCACTGTGGGAGGCAGACAGAGGTGGCCAAAGCCTGGCTGCTCGTCCCAGCTCTGGACTGTCCTTGGAGCCTGCTCTGGCGGCCTCCCCAGGCTCAACCTCTGGGCGGCTTACGGAAGCTAAGTACACACATATCACCTGGAAGAAAATATTTTTACATGTTTTTCTTCTTTTTAAAAAAAAAAAAAAAAAAAACAGAATTCACAAAACTGGGGCTAAGACGGCAGTGTGTATCTCTGGCTGGAAGGGGGTAAGTATGAGTGTGTGTGTGTGTGTGTGTGTGTGTGCGCGCGCGAGCACGCACGTGTGCAGGTTCACACACGCATGTGTGGGCCATTCCTGCAGTGCCCATAATACCAGAGTTCGGGGAAATGTCAGGTTCTTGGAGAAGGAGATTTTAATTAGGTTAGAGTTGCCTCCAAAAAGTACTAAAATTAAATATGAATCCATAATGCATGGCATCAATAGCTAATGGTATGCAAATGGGGCTGGGCTTGGCCGGGCTGAAATCGGGACTTGGGCAATTGCAGTAATTGGGAAAAATGTCCCTTGGCCAGCAGTTAGGAGGAAGCAGAGGCAGGGGTGTTGGGCTTGGTGGGGGTGGTTGGTACCCTTTAACAGGCAAACAAGGGGTCTAGGGAGCAGAGGACTCTGACCGGCCAGCTGAGGAGGTCCACCCCACTCCAAGGCAGCTCTGCTGACTAGCTGCCCTTGGGACGTTGGCTTCCCTGCAGCATGGGGCTCAAGCAGAAGCAACTGCAGCATGAAAATGACCCACAGCTGTGAGTGTGAACCCCACTTTCTCTCTGGCCAACTGTAACCTCAGACATGTCACCCATACTGCTCAGCTACTAGTGAAGATGACCTTTTTTTTTTTTTTTTTTTTGAGGAAC
>NDGN011551759.1:0-17195 GCA_002564285.1 Tympanoctomys barrerae | reverse complement strand
TACAGGGTTTCAGGGTAAATCCTGAGGGGATTTAACTGACCTTGTCAGATACAAAAGTTACATCTCTTGTTATATATGTGTTGCTTTATCTTGGTCTTAACCATCCAGCAGAAAAGTATAAAAATGAGGTAAAAAAAGTACAGCTGTATGAATATGCTGAGCTGTAAAGGCTCAAGTCAACAATTTCTGACATTGCCAGTCCTACAAATAACCCACTACTATTATGGACTACTGGAATATATTGGATTATTGGACTATTTTGCTGAATTTATGCACCTGCTATATTTCAATGGCAATAGAACACCCATCTCTGACAAAAGTAAACAAAAAAGAGCATATAAATGTTTGTATCTGTATGTACAAAATAGTTAGAATAAATATACAGCTAGTTTCTCTTAATTCAATGAGAAGAAAAATTTGCACTAGTAGTGTTTGGACAGGATATCATACCTGCAACTTGTACTATGAATAACCACTACTTAGACAACAATATGTAATGTATTAATTATTGAAACTGTCCTATTAATGGCTTTTGAAACTGTCTCACTGCTATTTGTTTCTCAATGAAATTAATAAAAAAAGAAAAATGAAAAAAAAAGAAATTTAAGTACCAGCTGTTCTTGAAAATAAAACAAAAACACTATAAAGGCCAGCAATTGGTCAAGGTAATATCAACATATGTTTACCAATCTCTGCTTTAAAAGCTGCAAAGTGGATATTAGAAAAATAAAGCTATTTACTTTTAATTGATACATAAAAGTTATATTTAGGTATTCATGGGGTGCTATGTGATATATACACTGAATTTATGCAATGTGATATATACATTTAATATTCATATCAGGGTATGGATATTTATCTCCTCAAACACTTATCATTTATTTATTCATTTATTTATTTAGCTTTTATTCATTCATACAGGTTCTCGCTATGCAGCTCAGACCCACAGTGTCTCAGCCTCTCGGCATTGGGATTACAGGTGTGTGCCACCATGCCTGGTTTCAGTGGCCAGTTAGATGTGCCCAAGGTTTCGGGCCAGCATGGCATGTACCAGGGATCAAAGCCGGTTCCTTGTGCTTGCCGGGCAGGCACTTAGACTGCGAAGCTGATTTAACTGTTGTGAATTACGCTGCTATAAACATGAGAATGCATGTATCACCATAATTAAGCATCTTTAACTGTTTTGGGGAGATACTTAAAAGAATATCTTGGTAAAGTGGAATTTCTACTTTCAGTGTTTTAAAGAATTTCCATAGTTTTGTAGTAGTTTACATTCCTACCCACAATGGAGAAGTGGGAACACTTTTTTTCCCTAGAGCCTCACCAACATTTGTTATTAACTTCTTGAAGATAGCTAGTTCTTATGCAGTGACATGGAATGTCAGTGTTGTTTAATTTGAATTTCTCAAATATCCATTAGTGTTGAACATTTTTCATGTATTCATTACTACTTATACTTCTGAGAAGTGTCTATTCACTTTAGTTGCCTGTATTTGATTGAATCTTTTAATTTGGGGGGTATAAGTTTTTTGAGTTCTTTATTTTTAATTTTTATTTTTTGTGGTACCAGGGATTGAACTCAGGACCCTGCACTTGCTAGGCAAGCGCTTATTCCACTGACCTATCTCCCCAACCCAATATATATTTTAGATATGTACTAGTGCTTCATATGAGAAATCACTGGCAAATGTTTTTTCCTATTCTGTAGGTTGTCTCTTCACTCTGTCGTTTCCTTTGCTTCTGCAGAAGCTTTTTAGCTTGTTCTGATCATATTTGTTTTTTTTCTTGGTGCAACAGGGGTTGTCCTTGCCTATGCCTCCATCTGCAAGGGTTTTATCCATTTTGTCTCCCAGTGACTCCGCTTCTGTTTTATACTTTGACTTTTGATTCATTTGGTTTTAGTTTGGGCCGTGGTGACAGGTAGGAGACTAGATCAGCGATGGTGAACCTTTAGAGAAGAGTGTCCAAACTGCACCCCAAAGTCACTTATTTATTGCCAAGTTCTAATGCTGCAGTTGCACTTGAATACTTAGGCTTTAGTTTAGGAAAAACAAGTCATATACTAACAACTTCTGTCTTGAAAGAAAAACAAATACCATGCATGGTATAGGTTTACCCCACTGGTTGAGGTTAAGCCTTTCACATATGGAAAGCCAGTCTTACCAGCACCATTTAACAAAGAGATTGTCTTTCCTCCCGTGAAGGAATTTAGCCACTTTTTCAAAGATAATGTAACTGTGTGTGCCTGGAGTCGTTTCTGTATCTTTCATTCCATTCCACTACTGCACAAGTCTTTTCTCTTTTTTTCCAATATCATGCTGTTTTCCTCACTGTAGCTTTGTAGTATAGCTTGAAGTTCAAGATAGCGATGTCTCCTGCTTGTTCTTATTGTCTAGTATCGCTTCTGCTATTATGTGAATATATATATATCTTCTGATTTCATATACATTGTAATATTTTTATTCTGTTCTGTATGGAATGTTACTGTATTTTGATTGGGATTGGGATTGCATTACAGCAGTTTGGGACGTGTGGTCATTTTGAATGCATTAGTTATGCCCATCCGTGAGCAGGGGATAGTGTTCCATTTTCTGGTGTCCTTTTCAGTCTCCTTTTCATGGAACTATAGTTTTTGCTGTAGAGGCCTTTAACTTCAAAGTTTCTTGGTTAGGTTAAGGCCTAAATATGTGATTTTTCTTGATGCTACTGTGAAAGCTTTTTGCTTCTCTAATTTCTTTCTCAGTGAGTTTATTATTAGTGTACAGAAAGCTATTGATTTTTGTGTATTGACTTTGTGTTCTGCTATGCTATTGAATTTAATTATTCATTGTTGGAGTATTTTGGTAGAATGTTCTGGGTGTTCTATGTAGAGGATTATATCATTCACAATATATATAATATATATTTTATCTATCCCTTTTTGCTCTGGTTAATGTTTTGAGAATGATACTGAACAGGAGAAGTGACAGTGGACATCCCTGTCTTGTGTCCACAATACCATTTAATATGATATCACACATTGGTTTGTTATAAATGGCTTTATTTGGCTGAGATAGGGTTCTTCTATGTATATTTTCTATAGGAATTTAAAAAATCATGAAGGATTGTTGAATTTTGTCAAAGCCTTTTTCTACATGTACTTCAGGGCTCTTGTGATTTTTGTCCTTGCTTTAGTTTATGTGGTGCATTGCATTTATTTCGTGTATGATTTGTATATGTTCAACCATCCTGTATCCCTGGTCAGAATACTACTTGGGCATGATTTATGATCTTTTCACGGATTTGTTGTATTCTTTTTGTCAGTGTCTTACTGAGGATTTTTAAAAAATTCATGTTTATTAGGGAGATTGGCCTGTAGTTCTCTTTTTTTTGGTTTCTTTTCTGGTTTTAGAACCAGAATGATGTTAGCTTCTATCTCATTTGCTTTTCACTCGCTGCTAAGACAAAATACCCAACACCCAAAATTGAGGAAAGAAAGGTTTATTTAGCTTAGTTTGTGGAGATTTTAGTCCATACTCGGCTGGCTGGCTCGAAGGTAGATGGGGCAGTTCATGGAGGCAGAAAACAATGAAAAGCAGAGGAGGAGCACGGCTGCAGCATCTACCAAGCCTCTCTCTTCCTTCCACGCCAACTTCAAAGACGAGCTCCCCCAAGGAAGTCAGGGCTGCTGCTCTGAAGAACCAAGCTCCTCTGAAGTGGCGCAGCTGCACTGAGCAAGCTCCTCCGAGGAAGTGGTGCACGCAGAAGCCTTCCTCAACCCTTTAGACACCCTTTTTGTGCTCAGTCAGCTTAGGGGAGGGCCCTGCCTGCCCCGGGGCTGGGCCACCACACCCCAGGGCCGGGTATCACCCAGCTGGTCTAGCCAAGCTTCTGACATCTCAAGTTGACACAGTGTCATAGTGTACTCTTTTCCTTTTAACTTCATTAGAGTTTGAAGAGTATTAGCATTAGATCTTTTCCAAAGTTCTTAGGAACTTGGCAGTGAAGTCTTTAGGAGTTGTGCTTTTCTTAATTAGTAGTTCTATTTAAAAAAAGAATATAACTAAAGAACATCTATTTTTCACAAGACTTTTTTCTTGAGGACATAGCTAAACTTTGTCATCATCCCCTACCCCATCTTAAAAGATTAGTACAGTGAATGTTATAAAGCCAGGAGGAACAATCTGAAGGACTGGAGCCAACAGCGACAAGGAACAACTTCCATCTGAATCATAAAAATGTTTAATTTTAAAAAAAGAGAAAAAAAGGGGCTCAATGGAGGTTTCGGATTAAGAAGATCCTCACACCTCACATTTCCTCTAACGCATTCAATCCTGGCTAGAGTGTAACAAGATGGAAAGAGGCTCACAGGCCCGCGCTCCGTGCGTGCACACACCTGCGCTCCCAGCCCACCCCGGCCCTGCTGTTTCCAACTCAGTTATTTGCCAGCCTGTTGCGCCTGCCGACAAGGGAGCGCATAGATCTTCTCTTTGATCCAGTCTTTGTTACTAGGCTGGTATGTCTGGGTATCAGCTTGGTAGACAAGGCAACTGAGGTCTGCCAGATAGTGAATAAAATCAAACAGCTGGCTGATATTGTGTGTGATTGAGGGGCTGTTGGGGTTCATTCTCTTCAGATGTTCTTCATACATTTTACAAACGCCTTCCGTGCCTTCATTAACAGATTCGGAGTCAGTGTACATTCTGCCTTCTGCCTCTTGGTAGGCTGCACCAGCAAAAAGCGTGAGACATCTGGCCAAACCCTTTGCAGCTGCAAACGCTGATGCCACAAGCCACACATGAGGTCATAGCAGGTTTTTTTAAATTTACTTCTTCAGTTTTATTGGATTCCTTAGGATTTTTATATATTATTGTTCAGCTTTGGTTGCTCACATGTATCTAGAAGTCTATTCATTTCTTCTAATTATTCTAAATTCTCCATCTTATCAAACTAAGATTCTGAAAACAGTTACCAATGACTTTCTGGATTTTGATAGACTCTATTGTACTTTCTTCTTTTTCATTTCTAATGACATTGGTATGGGTCTTTACTTTTTGGGCTATGATGCAAACCCCAATTTAAAAATCCTGCCAATCTTTCCTTCATTATAGATGGGAAAATAAGGTATTTCCCTGACAAGGAGCACCTTGAAAGTTCATAACCATGAAACCTGCATTGTAAAAAAATCTCCAAGGTATCCTGCAAAGAGATAATTCCAGCAAGTCAAATGACATTTGTGTCTCTGCCAAGATGATGAGTTAAACAAAAAGAAAAACAAAGGAAATGATCAACAAGAAATAGTCAAATGACACTAAAATTAATACCTCTCAGTAATAACTCTGAATGTAAATGACCTCAACTCTCTAATCAAAAGACACAGATTTGCAGAATGGATCGATAGACAAAAATGAAATGCAGTACACAAGAAACCAGAAACATATTTAGTTCAAAAGTTAAAAATCAAAGGATGTTTGTGTGACACTCTAATATTCCATGGAAGCGGGACCCAGAAAAAGGAGCAGCTGTCTGTTATGGCTTGTGTCGGAATATCCTCCAAAGTCTCATGCAGTCATGGGGAGGAGCGCTCTTCAGAGACAGCTGCCTGTCATGTGTGTGACATGGAGATGAAGGGCATACGATCAGGTCACTGATGTGTTTGTGCCACCCTAATCCCAGCAGCCTAAGTAGAGTATAAAAGTATAAAAGAAAGACATTAAGACTTGCTTATTGCTTTTGCTGTCTTCAGCCACTACTAACCATCGCCCCTCAGCCATGTGCCAGCCAGTTATGGACCTCAGCCTCTATGAACTGCGAGCTAAATAAACCTGCCCTCCTTTAACTTTTTTTTGGGGGGGTGGGGGATATCGGGGATTGAACTCAGGCCCTTGTGCTTGCCAGGTAAGCACTTATTCTACTGAGCCATCTCCCTGGGCCCTCTCTATTAACTTTTAACATTGGGTATTTTATCTCAGAAATAAGAGAAATGTAACTAAGACATTCCCAACCAAAACTTAGAACAAAGAAGGTCATCATATATTTGTTAAAGGAACAATTTAGCAAAAAGAGGTAATAATTATAAACATGTATGTACCAAAACACCAGAGTGCCCAACTTCATAAGACAAATGTATAGGGACATAAAAAATCAGAGAAATACCAGCACAGTTAATGGGAGACCTCAATATCCCACTGCCACAAATAGACAGGTCAACTAGACAAAAAGTCATCAGAGAAATATTAAAGTTGAACCAAACCTTTGAACAAAGAGTTAATCAATGTTGAGTGGTCCACCCAATAATAGAGTACTCATTATTCTCAGCAGCACATAAGATTTTCTCTAAAATAAACCATCCACTAGCCCATAAAGCATACTTAAGCAAATACAAAAGAATCAGAATTATCCCATGCATACTGGTAGATCATAGTGAATTGAAACTAGAAATCAGTGAAGAAAGAACTACAGAAGCTGTGCAAATCTATGGAAATTAAACCATACACTCTTGAATAATCATTCAGTCATAGAAGAAATAAAGGATGAAATGAGACAGTATGATGTCAGTACAATATAGCAGAAACTTTGGGACACAGTGGAAACAATCGTAGGGAGGCAGTTTGTAGCCACGATGGCCATGACAGCAAAACAGAGTGAGTGCAGATAAACAACCTAATTTTGCACCACAAGGTCCTAGAAAGCTAACTATGATCAAATACAAAAATGGTATAAGGAAAGAGATTAAAAATATCAGAGCAAAAATTAATGATACTGAGATAAAATAATGGAAAGAATCAATCAATTAGAGATGGAAGCTTGGAACCATGTACATTGTTTTAAGATACCCACCCAGGTCATCATATTCTGTGGGGGTCCTGAGTCTGTCATTGCCTTTGAACTACTTTTCAACTGTATAAGTCATAGGCAACTGACAGAAGTACAAAAAAATCTTGCTAATAGATATACAGATAAATTTTTCCCATTGGAATGTGAAAGATTTCCCCTCTCTGTGCCGGTTAAACTGGACTGCCAACTTGTTTGGATTGAGAGCCAGCCAGGAGATTAATAAAGTATATTCCTGGGTAAGTTAAGGGTTAAAAGGGGCTTGATCTTGGAGTGTATATGTGGCCTCTTGCCCCCTCTGCTCTGGCCCTATTCCCTTGGTTTTTGTCCCCAGCCACCATGAACAAAGCATCTTTTCTCTCCAATACCTTTCCATCATGGTGTTTCTGCCTTAGAGTCACTTGACCATGCACTGAATAGCCTAAAACTGTAAGCTAAGTTAAATCTCTCCTTCTTTAAGTTTTAAGTGTTGGGTGTTGTATCCCAGCAATGGGACAATATATTCTCCCACTATTCTCTAGCCTTTTTGGTGTCCATTAGCAAACGTATTTCAGCATTCCTGATCAATTACCATGCTTGTTCTCAAAATATTCTTTTGAACTACTTATCACCTCTTACTGATCTTTGCATTTAGTTAAATAAAATTACTGACATGTGTTCAAACTCGGTTTTTTTTCCCTACATCTAAAGCTTCTTTTAACTTAACTATCTAAATAGGTCAAAAATGTTTTCCAAAGTCATGTAAATAAAATAAGGTTCATGACTTTCAAATTCCAGTTAGGCATATCTAATGTGCAAAGGTTAATCAGTGACTAATCTTTGCAATCATGTTTGTACAGTAAGGTACCCATAATAGTCAATTTCATCTATTTCTTCTCTAAATAAGTTTTCATGAAGTTCTTCTTTTAATATATAATTCTCGCTTAGTGTGTGCTAACTCTCAGCCCTTTTGCACGTGATTATGAACACAGGCCGTAATTCTTAATTCTATCTCAAATCATGAATATAATTAATTCCTCCTGAATTTATGCTTTTCTTCTGACACTTAGAAATATTGACATGGGAAATTTATTTTTGGAAATTGGAATAAGTAATTAGATGCTTTAAAATTGATGGATCATCAGTTAACAAAGCTGACCATATTAGCGTGAGGTATTGGAGGCCAGTTATGTAAACAGCTACTTGTTCCATTGGAGCTTTCTTTCAAAATCCCTTACAGATTAAAAAGATTTGTGAGTTTTAGGAGATTTATTACAAATCTTCTTGTGAAGCAAGGCATTCCCCCTGGCCCACTTTCACGGCCGGCACCCACCCGGTCCATGCAGTGCTGGTGTGTGTGCTCAGCGCGATTCCTTGAGTGAGACACACAAGAGGCCTACCTCACCTCACTCTGCGCGAGTGGAACCTCGCGACGCGGCACACGCGGCACACGCGACATCCCTTCCGAAATCCACAGCACGGTGGAGCACTGAAGAGTCTGAAAAGGCACAGAGGAAAGAAATCTGGTTTTTAAATCAAGAATTTATCAACTATCCAGCCTCGGCTCACGCAGAGCTCCCCGTGCCGCCTCCCCACAGGCAGCTGCAGCTCTTGTTTCCACGCAGGTGCGCACAGGGCCCGCCCAGCACAGGAGCTATTTTCACTCTACATCAGCAGCAGACCTCAAGTATGGCACACAGTAGACGTCCACTCCCAAGTCCTAAGTGTATCAGATCAGGGCTCCATTAGTGTGAGCCACGTCACCCCCTGGGTGAGTCATGTCCAGCCACTCTCCTAGGCTAAACTTCAGGAAAGCAGGGACTGGTTCTACTCATCCTTGTTATTCATGTAGTAAACACTCAATAAAAATACTTGAGAAATGAAAAGAAGAATGAATGAATGATTACCAAATGCTGCTTCTTGGTAAACACTGTTAGGAAAACATTGGTGGAGCAGTCATATTACTCAACATATTTTTTTTTTCTTTGTGGATGTAAGAGGTGGCCCGATTTCCTGATTTCATGAAAAACAAACCTTCTTGAATTTGGGCTGCATCAATTCTAGATAAAACTACCCAGATGTTAGCTGAAAGCCTGGAGCCAAGCGTGGTCCTCCTCAGACTCTGAAGCTGAAGGATGCTGTCAGGCCAGACCTGCCGTGCTTTGTGCAGCCACCGCTGCTCTAGCTTCCTCGGCAGCTTCTGATGGACTGGAATTCATGCGATAAGTACTTCAGGATCATCCTTGATCTATTCAGATTATTTTTTTGAGACAGTAGTAGTCCAGCCTGGTCCCGAACTTGCTCTGCTTTAGCTCAGGTCGCCTTGGACATGCAGTCCTCTGCTCAGGCATCCGGGCGCCAGGACTAGAGGCAGGAACTACTGCTCTCAGCCTGTTTCCAGATGTGCTGAAACCCCCCTGCTGCAGGGGGCGCCCTTCCTTCATCCCGCTGTGCCGGCCACCTCCTCCCAACAACCAGGACCCTTGCTGGTTCAGTAACACAAAAAGTGCTCCAGTCACCCACAGTGTCCCCGCGAGTCTGATTATCTGGCTTCAAGTCCTCCCACAGCACTACTGGTTTCTAATGCTACGCAAGTTTCTCAGCCTTTTTCACATTTTACTGTCCCTGCCTTGTACATCCATAAGGATTTAGTGGGACAAGGGATATAAAGCACGCTTCACCCGTGATAAAAATCCAATTATTATTATCCTTCATTATTTACTTCTTTTGATGTTATGATCTTTTAAAACCTTATGTAATAAATTTTATGCCCATAGTTTTAAAATACCTTCTTTGATTACAAATTCTTGGACAGCAGTGACTTGATATTGCATGTTGTACATAGTTGCTTTTTAAAACATAATGGTTGTTACAGATAGTTCCTGAGCAAGTAACATATTGGGTTTAGAATTATCTTTTCTTCCTCTTCTAAGCATAGGCAGCTTCAGGTATGTGGAGAAGAGGATCCAAGGCATTAACATTGCTTTGGATTCCAGGTAGAGATTTCCTAGTGCTATCTGCATCCCTAGTCCATGAAGGAAGAGTCACGAAAGACTGCTTCTAGGCAGGTCTTGTGGTCCAGGTATACAGAACAGGTATCGCAAAAGTCTGAACTATCTAAAGCACCCCAGAAATCAGACATTACAGAACTATAAAGATTGCCAGATAATTAGCAACAGGTGGGGCCTATTCAACTTCTGCACCCTCCAGGCTGATAGGAAAATCTCAGTGTTTTCCACTCACCATGCAGCATGTTTCTCTGCCCACCCAATTTACATAACAGCTCTTAGCAGATAAACTACAGGTACCTGAGGAAAGTTTTCAGACCACAAACACCCAGACTTTGTCCAGTATGAACTAAATTAGAATCTCTGGCATTGGAGTGAAACATCGCTGTCATACAGCATGTCCTCAGCAGATGCACAAGCGGTGCTGGCCATCACTACTATAGTAGGAAATGTTTGCCAACTAAAAATCAGTGGGCACCGGGCAATTCTGAGCATGACTTTGTGGTGCGTACCACAGAGGATAAAAAACAACTAATAGTTATCACTGTTCTCAAGGAGTTTTTAGTCCCTTCTTAAAGAAAATTTGTCCAGAAAAATACGGGTAAACAAAGGACATCAAGTTGTGGGAGGGCCAGTGAGATAGCCCAGCAGTCTAAAGCACCTGCTTAGGCAAGCTTAGGCAGGCGCAGGGGACCGCAGTCCAAGCCCTGGCACCACGTGCCATGTCAGCCCCACCCTCAGGATGGGCTGAGTTGGCAAAAAAAAAAAAAGATGTGGCAGTATGTTTGTGTTAGAAACTAAAATCTGCACAAATTTATAAGGCAAGAAGGCCCAAGAATCCCATCGAAGGAGGATGGGAACAAGACCACCTTGACTTCTACACATCAACCGTGAGATGCATTTTCATGAACATAGACATCACCCAAGACACCCATATGTGAACAGTCTGGATTTTGAAGACATCATAAAAACTTGGTTAATGTAACCTTTATTTTTATAAAGTTCAATTCTTGCAATAGCTCTTGAAGGTAATACTGATGTTGCTTTCAGTTTAAAAAGCTGACACTTAGAAAAGATAAGTGACAGCTTTCAAAGGAGTGTGGTCTGTGATTGGGTATACACATTGAGGGACACATAGGCAGCCACTGGGGGATATGAAGGGACAAGTAGGCAACCGCTGGGGACACGGGGGTCATGTAGGAGCTGCAGTCCTCTGCATAAGAAGCTGAGCAAAACTTGAGGCCTGAATCCTCATCCGGTAGCCTACAGTTCCTTACTTGGCCTGTGACATTGACCTTCACACTTGCCTATGTGTTTCTCTCTGTAAAAACCTGGAAGCTCTTATCTTCCTGTTTGGATGCAGGCTTTTGCCTATGGCCCTGACAGTTTTACATAGCAAAAAGATTTAAAACAATGTTAAAGGCACTAAAATTAGTGTACATTTTTATTCTCTTAAAAGTAATTTATTTGCACATGGAATTTGAGGCATTCAAAACTTTCATTTCTGAGAATTACACCTTCATAACCCCTTAGTCAGAGGAAAGGCATTAATTTTATCTAATGGAGAAGTTAGAGGCACCTTAAGAAGCCAAAGTTTTATTTTAACAGAGGACAAGCATACTGTACATGGTTGGCTTGAGATTCTTTTCAGGGCAGATCTGACTGAACACTAACCCCAATTAGTGGAATTTGTGTGTGTGTGTGTGTGTGTGTGTGTGTGTGTGTGTGTCATTGCTGCTCTTTGGGAACAAAAGTAATAACTAAACCCTACTGAGAAGACTTTAAAATTTTTCAAGTGAGTGTATAGCACATTTTTCTCTCTTTTTTATTATCAGTAAATTAATTTTTCCTGTTACTTGTACATAGTGTTCAACTATAGTGAATACCAAAATCAGATGACAATCAAATGTCAGAGAAACTCTTTCAAGTTTTCAAGCATTTTCCATTGCTAGTGTTCCAGCCTTTGGCTTTCTCACTATGGAGCTTGTCACCATTTTTTAGTTTGGTTTAGGAAGTTGTATAAATTTTGCCATTGATGAGAATATTGGTAACCATCATTAAGAGTAATTTTTTCTTTCTACTTCTAGGGAAGGGTCTACAGGGTGTTCAGGGTCTCACTAGTGATCCTCCTGTTTACAACCTCCCAAGAGCTGGGATTACAGGTGTGCACTACCATGCCCAGCCTCAACTGCCTTCTCAGCACACCCTGGGGGCAGGGCTGGCATGGCAGGCCCAGGGATCAAACCCCCGGCCCCTTCGCCTGCTTGCAGGCACTTTAATCCACTGCCCAAGAGTAATTTACAAATTGGTTAATTTTCTACTTGGACATATCTGTACAACATAAATGGGACAATTGTGTTTTCTTAAAAATTTGCACTTGAACTCCAGTCATTACAAAAGAATCAGCCTTCCCTAAAAGAAAAAGTAAAACAAAAATGGAAGTCATGGGGCCCAGAATAATATAAATTTAGAATACAAGTTCAAATTAAAATAGAAATCTCATGTAAGGTCTAGGAGAAATGTCTCTAGGAAAAATAGAAGTGAGAAATTACTGGACAGGTTGCATTTGTAGGAGAATATATTAAAACACTGGGCACCAGAGGATTTAACAAGACTTAAAAGTAAATGCGGAGAGAAATCAACTGAATTCTTTAGAAAGAGGTGATACAGAACTCTAAGAAAAACAAAAACATGTTGAGGAAAAGAAATAAAATTTTAGTATATGACTTGGACCCGCTGCTACTCATATTTACATAGCTAGATAAAGTCAAGCTCACACTTACTTAAAAGTGTGGAGACCAATATTAAAGGACACTGCCTGGCCTGCTGATGCATGTCTATAATCCCACCATGCCCAGGAACTGAGCCAGGCACTTGTGTGAGTCCAGTCGGAGCAATTCTGACACTTTGTGAGGCTTTCTCCAGAACCAAATATAAAAGGGACTGCGATGCAGGTTAGTGCCAAGTGCTGGGTTCAGTCCCCAGCAACACACACACACACACACACACACACACACACACACACACACAGAGCCAAAACAGATATTTGAAAGTAGATTCTCTTTAGGAGTAAAGTTAATGTCTTTGAGGATAAGGGATAAACAAACTGCTTCTGTTTGACACTGACACATGTTCTATGACTTAAAATTCTGTATGCATACAGTTTTGATAAAAATAAGAACTGAGTACGTATTTAGAGATGTAAGTTTATATTTCTAGCTTTTAAAAGCCCCAGCAGAAACTCTGTCGGGCTTTCTCCAGTGCTCTGTGTTGGAGGGTTGGCTAGTGATGCATTTTCAGTATGTGGATTAGAAAGATTTTCTGTTATAGGGTTAACTAGTGATGTCTTTTCAGCGCATGGATTAGGAAGGTTCTCTGTTGTAGGGTTGACTAGTGATGCCTTTTTAGCATGTGGATTAGGAAGGTTCTCTGTTGAAGGGTTGACTAGTGATGCCTTTTCAGCATGGAGATAGGAAGGTTTTGATGGCTTTGGTGTGATGGAGGCAAGGCCTTAGGACAGAGCTCCACTGAGAAGGGTCTTGGTCAGATTTTGTTTATAACCTCTTTTGACTTTGGTCAAGTCCTGATAAATAGTGAGAGCACTTTCGTGAGCCTCCGAAGGCCAAGTTCTGCACATCATAAGATGTGCTGAGCTGTTCCTTATTGTCACCAGTTATTGATGCAAACAGAGCTCTCGTGTTGAGAAATGTTGCTTTGGATGGCCTGGCTATTTGTTGGAATCCTGTCAGAGAATTTTGCTGTATCTAAGGCATGAGGATGACTGGAAATACGAGGCTGAGGAATGAGAATCTATCTGCAAAAGTGACAAGGATTTACCCTAAACCTTCATCTAAGGGACCTCTAATTCCTTCATAAAGCAAGTTTTCTTAGTTCATAAAACAAGGTCCAAGGTAGGGTGGTACATAGGGACTTGAGGTTACTTTTATTGACTCAAATAAATTTCAAATTCTTGCATTAGCTGCTTTTGTATCTTGGCTAATGGTGTGATTGAATCAATGTTCTGTCATGCCTCAGTCATTCAGCTATAACAAAATACTTTGGGACTGAAAATTTATCAGTTGAGGTATGTGAATATTTATGATTTTAGTATATGACTGGAATTATTTATAGTTAATTTGATCAATAGGGAGACATTCTAGTTTGGGTTCAGATTAAGAAGAAACACAGTAGGGATTGGGAATATAGCTCAGTGGCACAAACATTTGCATGGCAAGTGGAAGGGCCTGACTTTAATTCCCCATACCAAAAAAGAAAACACAAGAAACACAGTATATGTTTTGGAAGTGAAAATAATGTTAGTTAAGACTCTACTATATGTCAGGCAGTTTATAGTCATTATTTCACTAATACCTACAAAACCTTGCATTACTGTTATCTTAAATATGTGACATAAAGAAGTCATGTATCTTTTCTAAGACCTCCAAGCTAGTGAATGGTGGAACTGGAATTTTTTGAATAAAAAAAAAAAAAAGACAAGTCTGGCCAGTTTGGGTCAATACAAATCTAGTTGTGGGAACATTCCTGGTAAAAAGTGTTGAAAGTGAAAATTTGTGGTTCTACAACTCAGAGCCAGGAAATGTTTTGTGATTATTATGAACCCTAATGTTTAAAAACTCCATCACACAATTACAAGTTCTACTTCAGTTATTTTCCATAATGCATAGTGTTATGCTGTGATTAAGTTTCCTTAGATTTCTGTTTTGTTTTATTATGTGAAATTCTTAGTTCTAGGAATTCAGTTCAATTTCTAGGGTTTTTTGAAAACCCTGCATATAGAATATATCAGATGATTAAATTTTAGTCTTGAGTTGGATCATAAAGGACTAGCATTTTCTACCTAGACTATGTTTATGGAATAATCTTACAAAATACTGTAAGAGCTGAGAAATATTCTGTGCATGTACAGCCATGCCCAAGCTCACAACTGTGTATCTGTTTCTTAATGACTGATACTAATTTAACTCCTACATGCAGCTCTCCCCCTTGTTCTGATGGGTCAAGGGTTGTGTGCTGGTTTTTCAGACCCACTGCTCTCTCTTACGCATAGCTTACAAGCTCCTGCAAAAGGAACTGCAGCCATCCTCAGACAATGCAGCTTTGAGTGATTCATTCCTGAGCCCCTCCTCTGACAGGAACAGCCAAGTTCATCAGAAAAGCCATCATGATAAGGTTGCCCAGGAGAACTAACTGCTTCCAACAGCTTCAACAGCTTCTCCAAACAGCATCCCTAACAGCATTTCACCAGCTTCGCCCTTCTGCCTCTTATGCTTCTGGCAAAAATCCTGAGATGGAACTCCCATCGCCAGCACCATGCTAGTTCATTTCAGCCGGGTGTGACAAGTTGACCGCTCGTTAGAAATCCAGCATAGAGATAGATCAAAATTGAGTGCAACACAAAATTAAGACTACAGGGGAAGGGCCCAGAAGCATGTAAAATTTGCAATTGTTTAATTTTTTCCATGATATCCCGGCCCCCATGGGTCATGTCCTAGATATAACAGAGCAGAAATGATAGGAACAAAAAGAGATGAAGGCAATTGCGTTTTTTCCCAATCTTCCTTTTTCCAAAACCAGAAACTTGTTAATGTAGGAAGTTGGAAGTAGAGATTTTGTCACAAAAGTGCTTTTTCTTTGATAATAACTTAATGCATTTCAAAGGAAGAAGGCTTAATTTCAGGAGTTTAATTTTGGACATTCATTCTTAGATTATTGATTGAATTGTCTCTATGTTGAAACTCTGAATTTTGGAGTATTAAACTCTTACTCAGGGAGCCAAAGATGTGTGTTCTAGTCTATTTTATTGCATGACATCAAGTTGGCCACTCACTTTTTCTGACCCTCAATTCTTTTATTTATTAGAAAAAGCAGTGAACCAATCTCATTTCTGAGATTCTGTCAAACTCTATATCTATGATTATATATACAGTAATGCCCAAGGAAGGTCTGAATTTTTTCCTTGATGACTTACAAGATTTTAGAGTGAAATTATCAATTTTTAAGTTGTGGAAAGATTACAATTAAATTTAAGCTAGATTCTTAAAGCCAACACAATAGTTATTATTATTTTGGGGTAATATATTCAGTTGCTATGAGTCTAGTCAAAGAATCTAGCTAGCATCTATTTCTGAGACAGTTGCCAAGTAAGTTTTGCTGCTGATACAAAGCTGAGAATCAAGAGTGCAAAGTAGAGAAGAGGAAGTGGCAAAATCATCCTGAGGTAGCATTTTCTGTGTGTCTTATGGTGCTCTGCTCACTTTTAGGTGGCCTTGAGTCTTAATGAACATACAATTATCTGCACATTTTTAGAGTGTACGGTTTTGTATGTTTGATGCACACCATATATTCATCCACATGTTCAGTATGATTGCTGGACCCCTCACCACCATAAAGGTACAGACGAGTGCGACACTTCCCAGGGAGCTGCTGGTGTCCCTTTCTTTCCTACTCCTCTGTCCTCACACCCACAGCACCTCACCCATCTACTAACTTTGCCAGCATTGCTGTTTTAGTCACTGTACCTTAGTTTTCATTTCTTAGAGTTTAATATAAATAGAAACACATGTACTGAACTCTTCTTTCTGGTTTCTTTTAACTGAGCAAGTATTTGTATTCATCCATGCTATTGCATAGATCAAGTGTATTCCTTTTATTGCAAATCAGTATTCTGTCTCGTGGATATAACACAATTGCATTAGTCATCTGTTGATAGATAGCAAGATTGATTTGGTTTTGGGTCTGTTAGAAATATAGCTGTTATGAGCCTTTGTATACAAATCTTTCTATGGAAATAAACCTGCACACTCTGTATCTTTGCTTGCTTTCCTCTGTGGCCCCAAAATCTCCTTGGTCAGAAAATTTGGGACATCACTGAGTTACAGGATGTTACAGTACAGGTTCTCCTACGTCCTGAGTCTTCACCGAACTTGTAAGGCTAGGGCCAAAATGTTGGCTGTCCTTGTGGCCCTTCTTTATCTCTAATTTTGGGTCTGCAAACTTAGGTTGTTAACCCTCCAGAAGAGAAGCTTATTATTATTACCCTATAACATAGACAGTTGAGCTCAACCTCACTATCTTTCTGAATATCAAACATTTTAGGCATAACATGGAACAAGTATTTTCCATTAAGTATTGATATATTAAACTCTAAATCCATACAGAATGTGAAGGAAAAACATCAAAAAATAGGAATAAATAGTTATATATTTTTACACAGAAATTTAGAAATCTAACCATATACAACATTGTACCAGGACAGTCCTGTGGCATTTCTTTTGTGTCTTGTTTCCATTTATTACCCTTTTTTGGACATTCCCAGTCCTATGGATAACCCACTACTATTATGGACCACTGGACTATATTGGATTATTTTGCTGA
>NDGN011551752.1:4938-23802 GCA_002564285.1 Tympanoctomys barrerae | reverse complement strand
ACTGTCCTACCAATTTGATTTGAAACTATCTCCTTGCTATTTGTTTATCAATAAAATTATGGGAAAAATTTAAAAAAAATAAAACTCTGTAGAGGTTTAAGGTTAAAAATAAAAATAAAAAAATAAAGTAGTGATGGCAAAACTTTTAGAGACGAATGCCCTAACTGCAACCCAAAAGCCACTTATTTACCACAAAGTGCCAATACTGCTATCACACCTGAATACTGTGGTTTAGAAAAAGACTCATACATTAACTACTTTTTTCTCAAAAGAGAAACAAAAACTCATGCGCACTGTGTGTTTGCCACCACCAGAACTATGGACATATAAAGGCATAGCACAAAGTAGACATCCTCTAATTCCAAAAAATGTAAAATAACAAAACTCTTAACCAGATTGATCCAGCCTTTTTCTACATCAAAGCCTTTGCATATGGATCAGACATACAGTTATTTTTAAATAAAAAAAAATATTCTTGTCCTTCTCACTTCCACTCTTAAAACCTGAGTTTCCAGTGCACTTATGGTAAAATTTTACTAGAGCCCACAGGGTCCTGCATGATTTGGCCTCTGTTCCTGTGACAGTGAATCTCAATGATCAACTTGGTTTGCACTGGAGAGTTGCCTTTTAGATTAGTAAAGCATAGCTCTGCATGTGGCTGAGTGTATCATGCAAGTCTGACCTTAGAGACTATCTATGATACCTGTCCCCTTTCTCTATGGCTTCTTCTCCTCTTCTCTGATTCCCAGTTAAGCAGCTTTCCTGTGCCACATATTTTCACCATGATATATGAGCTTTGAACCCATCTCACCATGGACTTAAATCTCTGAAACCTTGAGCCAAAATAACCTTTTCTTCTTTCATTTACAGGTTTGGGGTATTTTGTTCCAGTGGTGCAAAGCTGACCGAAATAGTTACCTTCTCTCTCTTTATCCCACATCATTCTTTCCTTCATTCCTCACCCTCCAAATGGTTAGTATCTCATTCTGCATCTTGGTCATAACTTCTGCCTAGAACTCTTTCTTACTTCTTGAGAGTGGTGGAAGACAAAGGAGCATTTGCTTTGTAGGCATACTTAAATTGTTTTTTCTAACCACTGTATCTAAACCAGGTCATCTATATTTCTAATAATGACCATAGATATCATTTTACTATTTAATTTTCTTTATAGTGCTAATAGATAACTAAAAAATTTCTTTACTTTAGATTTGTTTAGTTATTAGCTATCTCTTCTCACTAGAATTAAGAAAACAGACCTCATCTCTTCTACTTGGTAATCTTTTCCTAGGCACTTAAAAGCCATTAATTAAATGTCAGCTTGCTGGATAGGTAGAAGAATGGAATGATTTGAAAACTAAACACACAGAGAATTCAAGATGCTAGAGGAGGGCAGAGAAGTGGTACCTAATCCATATTAGGAGTTGCACAGTTTTCTGAAGGATCTAACACCTTAGCAGACACACAATAGGTAAGCAGGAGTTGCCCAGACATGCAGCAAAGTTTTACTTCCTGAACAAAAGAGCAAGGAACTGGTTGCCAGAAAGGGACTCAGAAAAATACAAAAAGCTCAGTTGAGCTGCACTGATAAATTGGACAAACATTTGGCCCTAAGGATAGGTAGAGGGGTCTGTAAGTGCAAGATCCCACAATTGTATGGGAAGCCTGCTTTTATACTATAAATCCAAATGTCTGAGCATCCCACAGGAGGCATACCTTTCAATGTCAGTTTGCACCCTCTTCCTACAGGTGTGAGCCCTGCAGAGACTGAACTGAACAAAATCAGGGGCTGTTACCACCTTGCAAATTTACCTTCATATGGAACACAACACTGTGAACAAAGCGGGTTCCCAGAAAAATTCCTGTTGAGCTCAGTGGAGCCTTTTCTCATGTTATTCTATGGGGAATATTCTAAAATGATATTTGAGGCTGTCTAGATTTTTCTGAATCATCATGCAGTGTATAAGAGTAACTCATGCTCCACTGATCTTCTATAATAGTTACTCTGAATTCATATGAAAGATGGAAATGCATGATAAATTGACATGCTCCAACCCCTTACACTGTGGATAAAAAAAACATATTGGCAACAAAGAAGGCCCAGGAGAGGTCCTTCAGAGACATGGGTAACATTACTTTCCTTAGTTGGAAGAGATGAAATGAAGCCAGATAAATTCCTGGAACAGTAGAATTAAAAATAAAAAAAAATTCAAGGAGCTCACCTGAAAAATCTGCATCCTTGTGAGAATCATCAAGTCTGAAATGTCTGTTCATTTTCCAGAGATTAGTTTTTATGAGGCAGGATTTCAGCAACATATACAAAGACATCTGTTTGAATAACTATGTAGAAGCCACGTCAGGGTTATCAGAATTCCAGCATCAAGCTAAGTAAGGTTGTTTGTTCTCTTTTTGTCTCTCCAGTTTAAGAAGAACAAACAGTACCCCAATTGTATACCAAGTCCAAAATTACCTCCTACAGTCACATCATTTACTGTATACTAAAACAAACAGCCATAGAATATGGTTCTGATTTATTATAACAGAGAAATGTGAATCAAATGGAAAAATGATATAGTAATAATACTGATGTTTTATAGACTCCGTTGGAATGTGAGCTAATGGATTCATGTTTCCCAGAAATATCTTGAAGTCTTCCTTCATATGGTTGATTCATTTTCCTTGTTGTGAAAAACTAAATTTTGCTAAATGTTTTAATAATTTATTACATTTTAATTTCAGGGTAGAACATATTTACTTCATCATTAACATTCACCTAGGAAAGCCCACACTAAAGTAAATTTAAAAAGTCAATTTGAATAGTAATTCAAAGTCATTAGACATTTCTAGAGCTTTGGTATAGTTAATTCATCTGAAATTCATTGCTTATATGATGGGCTACTTCTGAACCTCCCTGTTCAAGAAATGATAAAGTCGAAAGCTGTAAAACTGATGTTAAGTCTACAAGTCAATTGATTTTCTACAGAAGTTCCTAGGAACTGAAGAACATTTTGTTCCTTATCAGATGCCAGGCGAAGAGAGTTAAATATATTATCTAACCTTGACTGTTAAAACATCCTGGTTTCTAAATATGATTTAATCATGCTGGTGTGATATGTGTGCACCTAGAGAAAAGACTAACTTTACTGATTTCCATATGTATGATGACTGGCAATATATTTCAAAGTAATATTTCAAAGTAGGTGTAAAGAAATCTGTCAAGGGAAAGAAATAACAATTAAAACATTGGCAGGTCTATGTCTTGGTCTTGATACATTTCACCAAATTAGATGACAACAAGGGAGGAAAAAAAGAAAAGAACAGAGAGCAGAAAATAAAAGAGAATTTTTTTTTTAATTACAGAAAATGTTTCCCATACACATATTACTTTTTTATGTAGTTAATACAGGGTCTACAGAGTCTCATTACACAGATCAGACTTCTAGTGATCCTCCTATTTTTGGCCTCCCAAGTGCTGGGATTACAGGCGAGAGCCACCACACCCAGTCTCAATCGCTGTCTCAGCAAGTCTGGGGGGTGGGCCAGCACAGCTTGTGGTGCTGGGGATCAAACCACAGTCTCTGCTCTCTGCCTAAGCAGTTAGTCTGTTGAGCTATCTGGCCAGCCCCATACACATATTCCTTGACCTTAATATTTCACAGTGATCTAGCAAATCTTTAACTACTGATACATACAACTTGATCTTTTTTCCAAGACAGTGAGGACCTTCTCTTCCAACAGAAGGCAATTCTGTCATGGCAGGCAGCCAATGCCAAGCAATTAGCATCCCCTGAAATTGCTCCCTCCATCAGAGATTCTCCAGTGTATAAATGTCCCAGCTCCTCTTCTCTTGGATGTCCTGATTGTAAGGCATCCATTTTATACCACTTCTCAAAGTTTCCCTGCTGGTGTAAGTTCTCATGACCCCCTATAGTAACTGGCTTAATACCTCCCCCTTTGTTGACAGCCCATTTCCTCCATCACTAGGCTATTCTTTCCATGCTTTCTGGATAATTTCCCTAATCAACCATGTGGACTATATTTTAGTGTTAGGCCCTTTTGGTAATGGAAGTCATATACATTTCTAGACATTTCTGTTCCTAGTCGTTGGTCTCAGGTGTTCACCACAAGTGGAAAGCTGTGCCAGAGCACAGATCTTATACATGGTCCCTACCTCCTGAATGTTTTTACCATATGAGGTACAATGATCATGCTCTTGGCATTGAGAAGGTCTTTATCACACATTTAATTATGTCCAAAAAATGGTCAAATCTGTAGTTCTTACAGTCATCTGGTCGAAATCCACCTGCTTATACAACATTTATTTCATAGAAGAGGGACACATTGTCCATCTGAGTATCTGAGAGTAATTTATCATAGAGGCCAAGTTGCAAGATTAGTCCTTTCTGGATGCCTAACTCCTTTTCAAATGAGAGGGATTTGGTTTCAAGTGCTAGACATGGAAAGTGAGTACATAGTGACTCATTTCTTCAGAAATGTAACTGTGAGAAAGGAAGATTTTATCACTCAGCATACAGCAAGGTGAGAGCTTGCATGAGTTGGGTAAAATGCACTCAATTTTATGAGCACCTCTCTAAAGTATCTAAAAACTTAAAGAGTAAAAGGACTAGTGGGTTTTTGCTTTACTTTTGGCCCAACTCTGAAATTTTCTGCCATATTTCAACAGATTATTTTTAATGGAAATGCTGAAATGTAATCTAAAACATGATGGAGACTCAGCTCTCCAGCAACAGCTGGGGTTTGCATGCCATTCCTAGGTGCCTTCTTCTGTCCTAAGCTAGGTATCTCCTGGGTAGACAAGACATGGAAAAGAATAGTCAAAAGTGAGGGAAACACTTCCATTTGGAATGCTTTTATCATCACAATAAAGTGAAACATGACAGTTGTCCACATAATTAGAAGCTTTAGGAGAGTTTTGTTTTATTTTGTTTTGTTTTTAACTAAGCTTTCTAAATAACTGAAGCGGAGATTTCCTAAAAACAATGATTACCTCAATTGTCTATTTTATAGTCAAGTTGTATGTGTCTGACTTTTAGATTTTTTATTCTAATCATACAAATTCTCTTCAGTAAGCTTTTGTCACTCATAAGAAAGATGAGGTTCTAGAAGTTAGCAAGGCTGTCCCCCCCATTATGTTGGTTATCGAATTTCAAAGATTTTAAATCTGAAGATTATGTAAATAATTAATTAATTGAAGCCTGAACAGTTGAGGGCTTATTAATATGTCAATCTAATATAATTTGACCATGAAAAAAACTATTTTCCATTACCAATCTCTTTTTCTCTTTCTTTTTTGATAGATACGTACACGAAAGATAGACAATAGGTAAATAGATGATTTGTTAATTACTGTTGATTGATGTAAAATGTATTCTGATGGTGCCAGTGAATATTCTATACTTTCTTGTCCTCTTCTAGGAAAATAATGCTCATTCTCTGATCTTATTGTAGTTCATTGACAGAAGAACAGAGGCTGAGCTTTGCACGTATCTAACTAACAGCCTGAAGGCTCCATTATCATTTCAGATATGTACATAAAGGAGAGCAACACATTAGAAAAGAATAATAATGGCCCTGCTTGGCCAATAATACCCTGCCATAGGCCTACCTGATGTAAAATGGGAACAGTTCATGATAGGAAGATCAGCAAATTGATCTATTATAAATTACGTAGCAGACAATTTAGCTGCTTGACCCACTTAGCAGATAATGCTTCATATAAATGACCTGTGCTCCAGAAATGGGTTTCAATGACTTTATAAGCCAGGCCATATTCATTGAATCCAAAGATTATACTGAAACCAAACTTTCCAGTTAAGTTGTGTAAACCAGTTTATGACAATGGTATCTTTTGGCAAACTCAAAAGAGTCACCTACCTAGAAACATCAGAGCCTTTGGGTTTTATTGATTCTTAATGTTAACAACTCAAAAAATAGATATTCATCATCCACAACCCATAGAAATACAAAAATTTTAGCCTCTAAGCTAAACTTAATAGATGCCAACAGACTAATATAAACAGATCTTGTAGGTTGTCACAAATACCTTGATAACTCTTTCTCCTTTTCAGATCTTTTACATGTGACAAGAAAACTTATGTGCGATAATCTTATTTATGTTCTACCCTCACACCAATGCATCTCAAGAGAATAGGACTCCTATTTGCTCCAGTCAGTTGTTGGTATTAGGACTATACGTTCAGAAATTCAAAAGGGGGCTTGGAAGAGGAGAGAATTGTGAAAATAAGTACAAACACTTAAAACACTGATAGTGATAAATTGATGGACTGTGATGGTGGGGACTTGATCTAGTGGCTTAAATGAGGTACCATGTTTCCTGCCAGCAAACATTCAATACCTGCTTATCCACTCAGAGAAAAATGATTCTCATTACTTTACAGAGTTCATTCAGAAAATAGAAGCAGAGCTTTTGTTAAGTTCCCAAGATTCCTCCCACACACTGTGGGCTTAATTAACATTTCCTGTTACAGAACTCTTATTGGCTGGTGTTTGATCTAGTTATCCTTGCTGCATATGAAGTCTAAAGTCAGCTGGAGAAAAACTGCTTCAAGTATTAAATCCTCTTTAGTGAAGAAAGAATTCTAATGCAATTTTTCTTTAAACCAATTTCTAAAGCTCATTATTCAGAGTAAAATATGAAACAGATAAGCTGTGTTTATTGGGAATGTCTTAGTCTCTCTGATAGAACATTCTTGTCAGGTTCATTAAAAAATATTAGAATCTTCCCCACAGTTGATCAGTTCCCTGAATGGGCCCAACAAAACATTCTTTCTTCAGAACAGATCTGACTCTGGTAGGTGTTGCTAGGAAATCTGCTCTCTTTCCTGAAGCTCATGTTATTCTGGTTTGGTGTCTAATCAACCCATGAAACATGACGGAGAAACTAAAACTTCCAAGCTTCATTTCTAGTAACCACTCTTCACTGTGGCCTATGCCTAAGCAAGTTCTTTTCATTCTTCCTCCTTTTGTCTCCAAATCTGTGTTCTTCTCTCCAACTCCCATGCTACTGTCTTAGCTTAGGACCTTGGCTATACCTCCTAATTTATCCTCCCTAGCTCTTGTCACTTCCGTCCATTCCAACTCATGATGATAAGAGTACAAGTTGAGTTTTTAAGATTGCTATTCTGACTGGGCTATTTTCTCCCTCAATCTCTCTACTGGTTTCAGAGTAAGGGCTAGGAACATCCATAGTGTAGATTGACTTTCTCCTGCTCTGCTCCCCACCCCACCTCCCCTCCACCACCTTATTGCTTACTGCACATTTTGTATTGTGCATGCTAGTAAACTGCAGAAGCGCTGTCCTCCAAAGAGCTGTGATTTCCTTTTACTTAAAGACTTTTATACTGGGGTCTCCTGGTTCTTTCTTTCTTGCTTTCTTGCTTTCTTTCTAGCAGAATTTATTTATTGGAAAAAAGAAAGTTTCTGTCCAAGAGAGGGACAGAAGGGGACCTGAGTGGTTGTCAAGTTATCTCTCTTTTCCAGAGATTTTTATAGAGCAAATACCATGAGGTAAGGTAGGTCTATGGTGGAAAACAAGGGAACTTGTAAGATGGGCATGAAGTGGGACAATGCTATGGTCCACCAATAAGATTAATTGCTCAGGTAAAATTGATTGAATAAGGATCCAATTGGGAAGCTGGTCATATAGCAAGCAGTCATGAATCCAGAACAGGGACTCTTCCTGTAGGGGGTTGTTTTAGTGACTCTTCCATACTTTTTCAAGGTGAATGATACTTAGTAGAATATCAGTTGTCAATGCTCATCCCTAGGGAGGTATGTGGCTACATTTGCTTAATCTTTTGTCTTGAGGTCTGGCCCACAGAGAGTGTCTTCTCTCCCACTGTTGCAATGTGTCTTGTCTTCCATATTATCTCCTTCAAGGGCCTAGCCCTGTCTGACTACCTATAGTATTTTTATTTAATGTAATTGCCTACGACTTCCCTCTTCAGAAGTAACTAAACTGCTGTGAGGAAATAATGGCTGAAGGAATAATAACTAATTTGGCTTCTGTCTCAGTTACCTTCCTTTTATTGCTGGTACAAAATACATGACACCCAAAATTAAGGAAGGAAAGGCTTAATCAGCTCACAGTTTGTGGAGGTTTCAGTCTGTAATTGGCTGGCTCCAGGACAGAATGGCACATGGCACAAGGTAATTCATGGAGGTGGAAAACAGCCAAAGCCGCAAGAGCAAAAAGGGAGGAGCAGCACCAGGGAGCAAGCCTCTCTCCCTTCCTTATTGGACATTCAGGTTATCTGCCCCAAGGCCAGTGTAGCACTCACATGCATAACTGTAGCAGCACTCACATCCATAATCCCAGTTTTGGATCATGAATTAGCAGCACTCACATCCATAATCCCAGTATTGGATCATGAATTAATCAGAAAGTCTAAAATCTCATTTCCCCATCACTGCATGAGGCTTTGGGGGGCAGGGGGCAACTAGACATAAAGCATAATAGCTTCTTCAGGCTGAAAGGGGTCATAATGTTGATCAGCAGTCAGAAATACTCTCCAGAGGTTCTATCTAAAGGCCCTTGAAAAACACCAGGCATTTTAATCTTGGGAAGGTTATGGAAGTAGTTTTGAGTCTGGAGGAGACAAAGCCAAAAAAATAAGTAAATATACATGAATAAAATAGTAGCATCAACAGGATAATTATGAATATAGTGAACAAAGATTTCCACCAAGAGGAGACAGTAATGAATTTTTATAAAGAGCATAAGGCTAGTGTCCAAAAATTTTGAGTCTAATATGTCATGGGTCTGTTATTCAATATCTTGAACAGCTATTGAGACATTAGCAGAAGGATCAGGGATGTACAAACAGCATTTAGCTTTTATAACTGCACAAGTACCTCCTGTACTGCTGTTACAATGTCTAATACCATCAAGTTTTGGAGGATGGACTGTTTTATTAATTTTACTTTTTTATTTTAAGAGAGAAAGAGAGACCAGCTGCGGTATCTCATAAGACTCACTGAGCACAGTTAGTTAAAGCCCTGGTATGTGTCATGCAACCTTTTTTCTAGACAAGATCTGGTGGATCTCAATAAAAGGAATCTAAGAGTAATCTAGCATATATACTGTAGGTTTTATCTATGATTACCTGCAGTCTGGCAACCTCTAGGCAAGAACAAATTTTCTAGAAACTGGTGTATGTATAATCAAAATATGAGCATTAGAGCAAACAGCTAAGTTTAGAAACTTTTTAAGGGGTAGCAATTCTAAGCTACGGGGCTCTTAGGCCTCTTTATTGATGGAGTTTGACACTTTGCTATAAATCACTCTAGCTTTAGTTATAATTATTTCTAAAATTTTGAGGACTTATGAAAATCATATTAATACCTTATTTTGTATATCAATGATTTCAAGTAATGTAAGTACAGTATGATTTTTCTGGTTATACTTTGTAAGAAAACAATGACATCAGTAAGTATTCCATGTTTTATTTATATCTTTCTAACTCAGAACTTACTTTGCTTTTAAACTTAAGACTTAGAAATTTTCTGAACAAAATAGGAAAGTGTTTTTGTCTTTTAATTTGAAAATACTTGCAATTACTGAGTGAAATCATTTTTAACAGTCTGTGTCATTTTTTACCAATTGAAACACACATAATATATTTATTATAAAACATTGTAATGTTACTTTTGAGATACGTAATCTGAAAAGCCACACTTATATTTACTATCAGTATGAGATACTAGAGGAGTTACATCACAAATCAACCAAATGAACTCAGCTTCCCAGGTGGTCCAGTAAGACTGAAGGGCCCTGTGGCTGCCTCCTCTCTCTGCCTGTACTTTTATCTCTATCTGTTATGACTAGAAGATTAAAAACTACCTATTGCTAGACATTGATACAGTCTCTTTGTCCTTCTCCAACCCTGACTTTCCTTCCTGATCAGACCTCAATAAAAAGTCATTAGAAAAATACCTTGCTTAAGCTATAACTGGGATAGCTTTCTCTTCATTCCTTTTAGTTATGTCTAAAAGCCTAGCTCTCTCATCCTGGAGAGGCTTTATCCTGTCTAAATACTGAAATATATATATTCAGATTGCCAACTAATTAAAATGATGCTTAAACTGCTTTTTATAAATGTAATACATATTGTTCATGTACAAAAAATTTGAACAGCATTTCATTGTTAGGCGAGATAGCTCAGTGGTCTAAAGCACCTGCTTAGACAAGCTTAGGCAGGTGCAGGGGAATGCAATTTGATCCCTGGCACCATATGCTGCCACACCAGCCCGACCCTCAGGGTAGGCTGAGCAAGCCAAAAACAGAAAAAAAAGTATTTCATTGTCAAAACAACTTTGGGCCTATAAACAGGGCCAGGTCTATATCCAAAACACTGAATGGGATGGTGGTTTAATGTGACTGAATGCTATGTGTGTCATGATAACAGTGTATGTTATCATGACTTAGTTCCTTGTTGAATCCCCCCTCATTCTCAGGACTTAGACTGCATATTTTATCTTATACTTTAGTGGTTTTTGCTGGCCCCCCAAGGCTAGATTTCATAACTTACTAACTCCCTCCCAGCGCCAGTGCTCTGTGTTGATAGACTCTGCCACATCCATGCTAAGTGCTAATGAAAGCAACCCTTGTTTATTTCTCCCACTTCAAAGTCAAGAGCTATGGCCTTCTTCACTTGTTTCCCCAGAAACTGGCAGTTATATGTAAATTATGCAAATATTTACGGAACAAATGAAGTTACAGATCATAGAATTTCCAATTGGAAATGAATAGGGTCAAAACCAACCATTAGGTGCCTTGTAACTCAACAATCTCTCTTCTTAGTACATATATAATGGAGATGAAATTACCACCTGATAAAGGTAGTTTACTCCCATTCTTATTGAAGCATTATTCACAAGACTTGAAGACTGTCTAAAAATGGAAGCATAGATAAATAAAATGTGGTATTTGTCCATCCATCCATCCATCCACCCATTCATCCATTCATCCATTAGTCCATTCATCCATCTATCCATGCTTTCGAGTCAGATGATTACAGACTAAAACCTCTACAAACTATGAGCAAAATAAACTTTTCCTGCTTTAACTTTAGATGTTGAATACTTTATCTCAGCAGTGAGAAAAGTAAGTAAGACACATTAAATTAACCCAAATACAAACAGAGAAATATTGCATAATCCCATTTATATTTGCCATCATTAACAAAAGCAAAATGTTCATTGTAGAGATAAAACAAAACTGCAGTCACCAGGAGTAAGACCAGGGAACAGAGAGATGTAGGCCAAAGGAGAAAAAGTAGCAAATCTATAGGATGAGCAAGTCTAGCACTCCGGATGTACAAATGAAGGCTGTAGTTAATAAAAATTGTATTGTATTTGAAATTTCTGTTAAAAAGCAGAATACCAGCTCTTTGGCCTTATAGCACAAGGCTGTGATGATGGCACTCTACTCCATCTACTCCACTGTCAGAGGAGAAGCAAGACTATGCTGAAGGAGGAACGGTCAAGGTCAATATTCTTCCCCCAAAGTTCTTCCCTCCATGCCCTTTTCAGCTTGATGTAGTTACTTGAATATTGGGCTATGGGCTGTGCCTCTAATGAAAACTCAAATGAATGCCTTATATTAAGTCTTAACTTTTCTCAATGACCTCTCAGAACTGGGGATAAGCTTTAGAAAGGAACTGGTTCAATTTGTACTGCCTTAAATGTGTTCACTGTTATACTTTTCCCTTAAGAATTCCATTCCACTAGCAAGACTCTTCAGTAAGAACTGCTTTTTTCTTTCTATAGTGGTTTCTTTCTTTCAATTGTCTCTATCCGTCTTAAAGAAATTATCTGAGCTTTTCTAATGCACATTTTAAAATTCTTATTCATGACTTCCAAACATAGAAAAACTAATCCTCCTTCAGCTTTAGACCTCAGAGCCTAAATCACCTGAAAGCATTGGGTCTTTCTTGCTCATGCAGCACAATGCCACAGTTTTCTGAGAAGCCAGCATTTACCCATTCAGACATGCTGCCATTGGATAGATTAGCCAATACAAAGCCTGTGTCAGACTCCAAAGATCCTCTCTGTGGTTCACCTTATTTATTCCCTATGTGATGTCTTTTAATGAGTACAGTTCATCAGTTGGTGCATTGTATTAGTTTCAGTGGAGTCCAATTCTGGTATGTGCTACATATAAATTCTCTTTCAAAATTGCCTTCAAATCATTAAATTGTATGTATCATTTATAAAATTATGTAATTTTTAAATTTTACTCTATTATTTTAAAGGTAGATGTTAATTAGCAATTTTTCATTTTTATTCTATTAATACTTTACCTCCCGTGAAATATTGTAAACAGTTGGTTAGTATTATTATTTCTACATGATATTTGATTTCTTCAACTTCAGTCCTGAAGATAACAAAAGGCACTACATATAAATAATAAATTTCTTACCTTGTCACTACCATGATATCTCTGCATTAAATAAAATCCATCCCTCCATTTGGAAATGCTAATTCTTAATTTTCCTATTAATGCTGATGTTAATACTTACAGATTTTTATTATTTCATTGCCTTGGAGCATTTGATATGATATCAATAGCTCAAGGATATATTTAGAGTTTTGGGGGATGTTCATAAAGCACATTGAAATTCTGTTAAGTAAGTATGGCATGAATGCCTTATCACTTTTAGTCAAGAAACATTGTGAAAATGAGTAGCCTCATTAATCATCAAAAAAGGATCAGGAAATTGGGGACAGTTAGGTCAAGTCAGTTGGCCAAGCTAGGAACACAAATTAAATCAAATTCCAGTTGAGCCAAACTATCCAACTTGAATCCTGTAGTCTGTCCCTGTGTCTTTTTGATATACACTCACCAGGACAAAGAGCTACACATTGCTGTGTTATATTGATATTGTTTTAATATAAGCTGTACCATGTTCTCTAAGCCAAATCATGTGTGACATGCTTTGGGTTTTTATATGAATAATTAATTTATCTTTTATTCTTTCATGGATACTTAACAGAATGACCATCTTTAAATACATCATGTTTGAAGGCATAAGTTAAGTTATATTTACTAACAAGAATTTAAAACGTGCAGAAGTAAAAATAAAAGTTACTACGTAATTTTCTGTTACTGTTTAGTGCCATTGTGTAATAAATAATTAACTTAAATATATAAAAAGAAACTTTTTTGTATATAAAAATACAAATTTAAAAAAGTTTACTGAACTAACTTTATTGAAATAAATTTAGTTTTGCTATTATTTCCTTATTAATAAATTCCCCCTTTATTATCTAGGCCAGCCATTCATATGCAGTTCAGCTTCATGAACATTTCTATTCACAAACCAGTTCTTAAACAGAAGCATTCAGCAAAATCTTGCTTCTGTTCCCAAATTCCACATGAGATGATGCATGTGACCATGGGCATCTTCCTCAAGATGGTGGAACAAATTAAGTTCATGAACCAAGAAACCACTGTATGTATTTGAAATTGCCCAACTATATCCCTACAAACATTTAGTTTGGACTTTTAATGACTAGAAGAGGACTGTGTAGTAGAAGAGAATACCAAAGATAGGACAAACAGGGATGGGGAGGCGTGCTCTCTGCCTTAGTAAACTTCCATGAGGAATTTCAGTAATTGCTGCATTCTGTGATGCTCATTATGCAGGATTCAGCTGACTTTCCTATAGGCCATGACCCAATCAGTACATCAGTTTCAGCCCTAACACCTTCAAAGCGCTGTGTTATGTCCTGCTGTAGTAGAAAATGGCTTATGGCCCACAGACAACAGCTTTTCTCTTAAATGCATTCATAAATGCCTCAGAAATGTTTGCTTGGGTATTTTGCTTAGATACAACATGGATAAATATTTGAAAGAGTATTGCTAATGACAAAGCAAAAATGAACTGTAAAATGTCTCTAGTGAATATTTCAAAATCTGTGCTCTTCAAACAGTATTGGCTGAAGAGAGAGGAAAATGTAAGCTAAAGGCAGGTGAGCTCTTTGTGTGTGTGTGTGTGTGTGTGTGTGTGTGTAGCTATGTGAAGCAAATGATATCTGCAAAATAAGACACATATCTGCTGAACAGAAAAGAACCACATGCAACAAGCACATCTGCCAGGAAACTCTGGGATTGTAATTTAGTTTGTAGAGTCCAAGAATGACTAGATTGCTTTGAAAGAAGTACTTCTCCAATGTTTTGCTTTTATTCTTTGATCAAATATGTCAGCCAAGGGAGAAAAGGGTCATTGATTTCTTTTAAAAGCAGGAAGAAAAAAACATTTCCATTAAAAAGTAGGCATCACGACACTCATAAAAGTTTCCAACTACTTGTCAACATGCCTGGTTGACACTTGCAGCTTACTTCATCAGGTTTGTATCTTCAGTGAAACTACAGCTTCCATAGTGGAGGCAGTGGATTTATGCCAGGGTATGGCAGGAGGGTCAAACATGCATATGGCTGTGTAATTGTCAGAAAACGTCCTCGCGTCAGAGGAGGCCACAGCTTATGGTGAAAACAATCCTGTTAGTGCCTCTGCAGCATAGAAGGAGACAGCTCTGCTTTATTACTGAAATTATGCTGGCCATGGATGACTGGCTGTCTTGATCATCCACAGGCCAAATGTGGAGCCATTGCCAGGGTCACTGGGCAGCCCAATCCAATTCAGTCATTAAGACAACTGGATAACCAGACTGTAAAATGGTTGGTCTGCTTATTTCTTAATGAGGTAATTGGATCAACCACAGAGAGATCCACTGAATCGCTGAGCAGCAGTTGACTGTGGTAGTCCCACCGATACGCTACACTGTCAGTGATAGACTGTGATTGGCTATACAGCTTCCTGACTGATTGTACAATATGATGTTGCTTAGCTGGAAATTCGAGAGAACTGATTCAATTTTGTTGATTTTGTGGAGCCCATAGATGTATCATGAGTCTTACCTGTGTGTTTTTCTTTCTTTTTAAAATTGTTATTAATACACATTTGCAATACATCTTATGTGTGTTCCTTGTGTGGAATTCATACATATGCTTAACGCATCTTATTTCTGTTTTTCCTCTCATTTCCCTCCCCAGACCCTCTTCTCCCTCTATCTCTTGATCCCTTTCCCATATGAGAAAGACTTGTCTCTCTGCTTCTTATTATCTTTTACTTTACTTCTTATTTTTATTTGAATTTGGGTTTCATGGTTTGAGAGACCATGTGAGATGTAAGTTCCTGTGTCTGATTTATTTCACTTAACATTAATGTCTCAAGGTGTATCCATTTTGCAACACATGACTCAAGTTTATCTTTTGTTAGGGCTGAGCAGTACTCCATTGTGTATAAATACCACATCTTCTTAAGAAAGAATTACAATTTTAAAAGAATTCAGTGATACATAATGCTATTTTAAGATATGGGTGGGGCTGGTGAGATGGCTCAGTGGTCTAAAGCACCTACTTAGAACAAGCTTAGCAAAGCACAGGGACTGCGGTTCAATCCCCCAGCACCACATGCCAGTCAGCTCCTCCCTCTGGTGGGCTGAGCTGACCACACACAGAAACACACACACACACACACACACACATATTAAAAAAAAAAGATATGGGTATTTTTGCTTACCAGGATAAGTTTCATGAGATAAACCCACAAGCCATTGTGGAGATTCTGGGGGTAGTTTTTTACTTTTTAGAAAAGGTAGAGAAATAAAAGCCTGTGTGAAAACTGAGCCATGAAATGGGGAAAAGCACACATTCTTCCTTGCTGAATAGCCTCCGCAGAGTATGGCCATGTCAGAGCGTGGCTGGGAGCAAATCAGGGTGGCAATACCTCTGAGAGCAAGGAGGGAGCCCAAGAGTATTTCAGTCATTTCTTAGCTATGGGGACAAACTACCCGTACCAATTTCACGTCACAAAACAGGCTCAGCCATCCACATAAATGCTTTCAGGCCAGAGCAGCTGTGTGGCCTTCATTCGCTATCTCCCTTCTTAGCTGTGCCTGGCATATACACTCAGCAAGAGTCTGCTGTGTAGAAGAAGGAATGTTTTCCTGACAGAAACCTCTCTCTGATAGTTGATGCCAAATAGGTATAAAAAAGTAGGTATGTATTGCGTTTTTACTTATTTTAAGGGAAGAACAAATTTATGAGTTAAAAATAACTTTTGGAATGTTAGCGTTCCTGTGGTATCCTAAGAGTGGTCCATAGAGAAATGCCAATTTTTTTTTAATTTTAGGAGAGGGTCTTTAGGGTCTCACTATGTAGATTGGAGTGGTAGTGATTATCCTGTTTTTAGCCTCCCAAGCACTGTCAGTCTCAATCCCCACCTCAGCGTGCCCTGGATGCGGGGCCAGCAGGGCATGCCGGGAATCAAAATGCCAATTTTTGATAATGTTCTCACCAGGCCAAAGGAAAATGAGGAAATCTTTCAGAATGATGGTTTTTGACAAATTAAAGCTGATCTCTACTTCGTTTTCCTGACCCCCCACTTCAAGGTAAAGCCTCTTTCCCTTTCTTTTAATCTGGGAGGATGCTGAAACTGCTGTATCTGTATCTACCTGCAGACTTTAGGAGGCGTGGAACTCCTTCCTCCTGTGCTGGAATCCTAGCTGGAAGGACACTACCTTCCAGAACGCCATTGCCATAGCATGAAAAGCTCATGCCACTTGGAGAGCTCACATGCGGACTGTGGTCAAAGGCTAAGTGAGGCCCAACAGACAACCAGCTGACTGATGCTGACACCAAGCTGAGTGTAGTCAGCATACATAATCGTTGCATGCTTAAGCCACTCAGTATTTGGTTGGCTCTTTCCTGGTAATGGATACCTGCAATAGTTTTACATACTCACCTGCATAAGAGTTGTCAGTTCTTATTTCCTGGTAACTGCCTCTTAAGAGTTGCCCCTTGCTCCTTTCTGGTGCTTTGATGTCCTTTCATTTCAGGATGATGCTCACGGTAGGGAGTAGTGAAATATACGTGGGGGTAGATCTTTAAGCGAACAATGCAAATAATTATTGAAAAATATATCCACGTAAACACTTCATGTTTTTAATGTACTTTATTTATCTATGAAATTACTTGCTCAAATTCAAATTAACATGCTCTGCTAGAATTTTCCCCTATTAAAGGTATAAGATCAATTAACCAACTTTAAAAATTCCATTTGATTCATCATAAGACTGCACAATCTGTATTTAACTAGTTATGATTATTAGAAAATACAGTAACATAAAAATTTGGCATTAATGAGAAGTTTTGAGCTAATTTTGCTACTTTTGAATCTTAAAATAGTCTATATTGACTAATCATATGCCAACAAGGCATCCATGAAAACTAATCCCTAAATATAATATTCAGATACATCGCTTTATTTATTTTTTGTATTTGATACAGAGTCTCACTATGCAGCTGGCATTCCAAGTGACCCTCCTGTTTTCAGCCTCCCCACACTGGGATTATCGATGTGCACTGCCACACCAGGCTCTGTGTGGCTGGCTCAGCGTGCCCTGGGGCAGGGCCAGCCTGGCATGTGATGCTGGAGATTGAACCCTGGTCTCTGCACTTGCCTAAGCAGGCAAGTCTGCTGAGCTAACTTGCCAGCCTTCAGACACCACACTTTAAATTCTTCTATTTTACATGATCAAAGTTTCTGTCCCACATAAGAAAATAACTCCAAGGTACAGGTAGTAGCAGTAGGATTGTGGGAAGAGAAAAAAACTAAACTTACTGAAAACCTACTGCCCTTAAAGTTCTTTATATGTTGTATGTTCATGAACTTGGAGATTTTAGGGATTATTTAATGCAAAAAAATTTCCCAAAGATGCACATTATCCCTACAAGTTGAACACCTTATGAGTAAACATTGTCTTGGTCAAAATCTTTTCTGGGCTTTTGAATGGAAAAATTGAGCTCCCTTAAATTATTATTTCTGTGAAATGATATTATTCCAATGATCAGTGGATTTGCTTTCTACAAGCAGCATAAGGAAAGGAATACCTCAGCATAAATTATTTTATTAAAAGACATTAGAAAAGATGTTCAGTAGGACACCAGGTAAGTTGTGGGTCTACAAAATGTGGAGAGGAAAACTATGTGATAGATGCAGGAAGGACATAAGTTGCAAAATAAGGTGGTATGAAGCATCTCTTTGAAATGATATGGCTTTCATTTCTTCCACCTGTGTTTGTTATGGTCCTTCTAAGGTTCTTGCTGTTTTTAAATGATAAATATGTGACTGACATATAAATTTAAACTTACAGAATTAACATATACCAGTGCTAATGAGTGGTTCAAAGAGTAGTGAATAAAGTAAGTTGTTTCTGTCATCATTAGTGAGAATATGGAGCTCTCGGTTATGGTAAGTGGTGAGCTGATTGCTTCAAAAGTAGTAGAACTTTTCCCTTTTGCTAGCTGTTACTTGAAAGCCATTTTCTTCCTTAGAAGCTATTTTCAAAAGCTACAATCTTCTTCAAGGACACATCCTTCACTGTAGCAGTCGTTGGAGTTGTAACAAATTTTCTCAAAGATAAGGGGAAAATGGCAGCTTTCAGAGAATGTCAGTAGACTTCATAACTACATTTTTATATGAAGAATATGCATGATTTATGTCCAATTTGAATGGGGATGGGTCTCTTCAATGCATATTAAGAAACACCCTTACATTGAGGAAATTCTTTAAATAAGAGGGTCATTAAACACATCAGATACCTTTGTTTGTGACACATCTATTAAAGAAAATTTTCAGGGCCAGGGAGATGGCTTAGTGGAGTATGTGTTTCCTTGGCAACTGCAAGGGCCTAAGTTCAATCCCCGGTTCCACAAAAAAGAAAGAAAGAAAGAAAGAAAGAAAGAAAGAAAGAAAG